>JAJQKJ010000575.1:0-96073 GCA_029574335.1 Rana kukunoris | reverse complement strand
CCCCCCCCCACCCCCTCCCTCTCCCCCTCTCTCTCCCCATCTCTCTCCCCCCCCCCCTCCCTCCTCTCTCTCCCCTCCCCTTCTCTCCCCTCCCCCCCTCCCCCCCCCCTCTCTCTCTCTCTCTCCTCCCCCCCCCTCCTCTCTCTCTCCCCCCTCCCCCCCCTCCTCCTCCCTCTCCCCCCCCCCTCTCTCTCTCCTCTCCCCTCTCTCTCTCCTCCCCTCTCTCTCTCTTCCCCTCTCTCTCTCCTCCCCTCTCTCTCTCCTCCCCTCTCTCTCTCCCCCCTCCTCTCTCTCCCCCCTCCCCCCCTCCTCCTCTCTCTCCCCCTCCTCTCTCCCCCCCCCTCTCTGTCCTCTTCTCCTGATCACGCTCCTCTCTCCCTGCAGGCTTGATGTGGCTCTCTCAGTCGGGATCCTCCTCCCTCCGCCATACATGTGAACAGAGCGATGGGCTGGCGCGGTACGGTTGGCTGATGCACGACGGAGTGAATTTTGGGGTCCAGGAGATTAAAGATAAGGGGTTCAGTCTGAGCACAGAGTTTGTGAAGAGGCCGGGAGGAAGTCATGGAGGAGACTGGAGCTGGAGGATCACCGGCTCCACAGAGGTGAGAGGAGGAGGAGGAGGATGGGACGTTATGGGCAGGGGGTGGGGAGATAGGGAGCGTTTTGGGGGCGTGGGGAAAGATGAATTTGGGGGGCGTGGGTTTGGGGTAAGAGGACTTGGGGGAGGGAGGGGGGTTTGGGGTAAGAGGACTTGGGGGAGGGGAGGGGGGGCTCCGGGTAAGAGAACTTGGGGGAGGGGGGGCTCGGGGTAAGAGGACTTGGGGGAGGGGGGGGCTCGGGGTAAGAGGACTTGGGGGAGGGGGGGGCCTCGGGGTAAGAGGACATGGGGGAGGGGAGGGGGGGCTCGGGGTAAGAGGACTTGGGGTATTGGTGTCGCAGAAGATATAATTGTCCCCTCCTCTTTCTTCGCCCCCCACAGGGCCCCCCAGGACAGGTCCTCTCCCTCTTCTTCTATGTGGCCACAGACGGGCAGGGAACGCTGACCCCCCACATGGATGGGCGACACCTGAGTCACGTGACCGGCTCGTCGGAGGAGCTCGGTGGCTTCACCATCAGATTCCCCAGACCGGACGCAGGAGGCGGAGCCATCAGGTGAGTGATGTCATTCTGTAGGAGGCGGCTTGTCGGGGGTTTCTTATTTTATTTCTGCTTTGTGAGGAAGAGACCAGAAATGGTCCTGGAAGCTCTGCAGACCCAAGAAGTCTGAGAAGCTTTATAGACTCCATAAATAGTCCTGGAAGCTCCAGAGGAGCGGCTCTGTCTCCATTGGAAGCACCTTTCATCTAAAATATAGAGGGACCCCACCCATCTCAGGGGTGGTATGGGAGGGGTTATAGTCCCTAGGGGGCTGGCCTTTTGATTTCCTCTGTGCCTGGTGCCAGTTGTGGCCTGTAGGAGGCAGTATAACCCAGTAGGAGAAGTATCACCCAATGCCGGAAGGTCGTCGTTCCTCCTCCTCCTCTCATTGGTCGGATGTTCTGAGTCGGGTTCTCCTCCATCTCTTTGAAGGGTTTGAGGATTTATCACTCCCCCTTCTATCAACCTTACCTCTGATTGGACAGGTGCTTGTTAGGTGGTGGGGGGAGGGGGGGGGGGGTTAGCCTTGAGCTTCCCTTCAGGGCCCCACGGGTCCTTCTAACCACTACTAATGACACAAGGCACGCCCCCCACTGGCCGTCCCCACTGAATCCGCCCCCCACTGGCCGTCCCCACTGAATCCGCCCCCCACTGGCCGTCCCCACTGAATCCGCCCCCCACTGGCCGTCCCCACTGAATCCGCCCCCCACTGGCCGTCCCCACTGAATCCGCCCCCCACTGGCCGCCCCCACTGAATCCGCCCCCCACTGGCCGCCCCCACTGAATCCGCCCCCTACTGGCCGTCCCCACTGAATCCGCCCCCTACTGACCGTCCCCACTGAATCCGCCCCCTACTGACCGTCCCCACTGAATCCGCCCCCCACTGGCCGTCCCCACTGAATCCGCCCCCCACTGGCCGTCCCCACTGAATCCGCCCCCCACTGGCCGTCCCCACTGAATCCGCCCCCCCACTGGCCGTCCCCACTGAATCCGCCCCCCACTGGCCGTCCCCACTGAATCCGCCCCCCACTGGCCGTCCCCACTGAATTCGCCCCCCACTGGCCGTCCCCACTGAATTCGCCCCCCACTGAATCCGCCCCCTACTGGCCGTCCCCACTGAATCCGCCCCCTACTGGCCGTGCCAACTGAATCCGCCCCCCACTGCCCAACTGCCCCCCACTGGCCCGCCCAACTGAATCTGCCCCCCACTGGCCCGCCCAACTGAATCTGCCCCCCACTGGCCCGCCCAACTGAATCTGCCCCCCACTGGCCCGCCCAACTGAATCTGCCCCCCACTGGCCGCCCAACTGAATCTGCCCGCCCAACTGAATCCCCCCACTGGCCGCCCCCAACTGAATCTGCCGCCCCCAACTGAATCCCGCCCCCAACTGAATCTGCCCCCCACTGGCCGCCCAACTGAATCTGCCCCCCACTGGCCGCCCCCAACTGAATCTGCCCCCCACTGGCCGCCCCCAACTGAATCTGCCCCCCACTGGCCGCCCCCAACTGAATCTGCCCCCCCACTGGCCGCCCCCAACTGAATCTGCCCCCCACTGGCCGCCCCCAACTGAATCTGCCCCCCACTGGCCGCCCCCAACTGAATCTGCCCCCCACTGGCCGCCCCCAACTGAATCTGCCCCCCACTGGCCGCCCCCAACTGAATCTGCCCCCCACTGGCCGCCCCCAACTGAATCTGCCCCCCACTGGCCGCCCCCAACTGAATCTGCCCCCCACTGGCCGCCCCCAACTGAATCTGCCCCCCACTGGCCGCCCCCAACTGAATCTGCCCCCCACTGGCCGCCCCCAACTGAATCTGCCCCCCACTGGCCGCCCCCAACTGAATCTGCCCCCCACTGGCCGCCCCCAACTGAATCTGCCCCCCACTGGCCGCCCCCAACTGAATCTGCCCCCCACTGGCCGCCCCCAACTGAATGCCCCCCACTGCCCCCCACTGGCCGCCCCCAACTGAATCTGCCCCCCACTGGCCGCCCCCAACTGAATCTGCCCCCCACTGGCCGCCCCCAACTGAATCTGCCCCCCACTGGCCGCCCCCAACTGAATCTGCCCCCAACTGAATCTGCCCCCCACTGGCCGCCCCCAACTGAATCTGCCCCCCACTGGCCGCCCCCAACTGAATCTGCCCCCCACTGGCCGCCCCCAACTGAATCTGCCCCCCACTGGCCGCCCCCAACTGAATCTGCCCCCCACTGGCCGCCCCCAACTGAATCTGCCCCCCACTGGCCGCCCCCAACTGAATCTGCCCCCCACTGGCCGCCCCCAACTGAATCTGCCCCCCACTGGCCGCCCCCAACTGAATCTGCCCCCCCACTGGCCGCCCCCAACTGAATCTGCCCCCACACTGGCCGCCCCCAACTGAATCTGCCCCCCACTGGCCGCCCCCAACTGAATCTGCCCCCCACTGGCCGCCCCCAACTGAATCTGCCCCACACTGAAGCCGCCCAACTGAATCTGCCCCACACTGGCCGCCCCCAACTGAATCTGCCCCACACTGAAGCCGCCCAACTGAATCTGCCCCACACTGAAGCCCCCCAACTGAATCTGCCCCACACTGAAGCCCCCCAACTGAATCTGCCCCACACTGAAGCCCCCCAACTGAATCTGCCCCACACTGAAGCCCCCCAACTGAATCTGCCCCCCACTGGCCCCCCAACTGAATCTGCCCCACACTGAAGCCCCCCAACTGAATCTGCCCCCCACTGGCCGCCCCCAACTGAATCTGCCCCCCACTGGCCGCCCCCAACTGAATCTGCCCCCCACTGGCCGCCCCCAACTGAATCTGCCCCCCACTGGCCGCCCCCAACTGAATCTGCCCCCACTGGCCGCCCCCAACTGAATCTGCCCCCCACTGGCCGCCCCCAACTGAATCTGCCCCCCACTGGCCGCCCCCAACTGAATCTGCCCCCCACTGGCCGCCCCCAACTGAATCTGCCCCCCACTGGCCGCCCCCAACTGAATCTGCCCCCCACTGGCCGCCCCCAACTGAATCTGCCCCCCACTGGCCGCCCCCAACTGAATCTGCCCCCCACTGGCCGCCCCACTGAATCTGCCCCCCACTGGCCGCCCCCAACTGAATCTGCCCCCCACTGGCCGCCCCCAACTGAATCTGCCCCCCACTGGCCGCCCCCAACTGAATCTGCCCCCACACTGGCCGCCCCCAACTGAATCTGCCCCCACACTGAAGCCGCCCCCAACTGAATCTGCCCCACACTGAAGCCGCCCAACTGAATCTGCCCCACACTGAAGCCGCCCAACTGAATCTGCCCCACACTGAAGCCCCCCAACTGAATCTGCCCCACACTGAAGCCCCCCAACTGAATCTGCCCCACACTGAAGCCCCCCAACTGAATCTGCCCCACACTGAAGCCCCCCAACTGAATCTGCCCCACACTGAAGCCCCCCAACTGAATCTGCCCCCCACACTGCTGAAAGCCCCCAACTGAATCTGCCCCACACTGCCCCCAACTGAATCTGCCCCACACTGAAGCCCCCCCAACTGAATCTGCCCCCCACTGGCCGCCCCCAACTGAATCTGCCCCCCACTGGCCGCCCCCAACTGAATCTGCCCCCCACTGGCCGCCCCCAACTGAATCTGCCCCCCACTGGCCGCCCCCAACTGAATCTGCCCCCCACTGCCCCCCACTGGCCGCCCCCAACTGAATCTGCCCCCCACTGGCCGCCCCCAACTGAATCTGCCCCACACTGAAGCCGCCCAACTGAATCTGCCCCACACTGAAGCCGCCCCCAACTGAATCTGCCCCACACTGAAGCCGCCCAACTGAATCCGCCCCCCACTGAAGCCCCCCAACTGAGACATCCCCATCCAGCGAAGAGTTCTATTTATTCAGCAGAGACATCCCCATATATTCAGCAAATGGACATTCCAATCCATCTAAGAGATGGCCCAATCCAACAGAGACATCCCTCTATATCCAGCAAAGAGACATCCTCATATATTCAACAAAAGAGGTGGCCCAACCCAGAAAAGAGATGGCCCAATCCAGCAAAGAGTTTCATATATTCAGAAAGAAGACATCTCCGTCCAGCAAAGAGACATCCTCATATGTTAAGCAAAGGGACATCCCAATCCAGCTAAGAGGTGGCCCAATCCAACAGAGACATCCCCATATTTTCAGCAAAGAGGTGGCCCAACCCAGGAAAGAGACATCCAATCCAGCAAAGAGAGAATTACATATATTGAGAAATGAGACCTCCCAATCCAGCAAAGAGAGTTTCATATATTCAGAAAGGAGACATCCCTGTCCAGCAAAGAGACATCCTTATTATGTTCAGCAAACGGACATCCCAATCTAGCTAAGAGACCCCAATCCAACAAAGAGACATCCCTATATAGCAAGCAGACATCCCCCATATAGCAAAGGGACCCCAATCCAACAAAGAGACATCCCTATATAGCAAGCAGACATCCCCCATATAGCAAAGAGACCCCAATCCAACAAAGAGACAGTCACAGAACAGCTCCACACCCAGCAACATTGTCAATCGATTGTGATATCAAACAACGTGTCCCCAGACCAGTCCACAGTGAGCGCTGAGCAGTCCTACTACTGACACGGGGCCCCAAACCAGGATCCTGTCTGCAGGGAGAGGCGGAGCGCAGATGATATCACTCCACCCCGCCTACAGCTGGACCTAAGTGAGCGTCTCACTCTGTGCCCGCCCCTGCTTTAGAAATTGCTAGCTACTACTGCAGCAACAGCTCGGTGGTTGGGTCCTGGGCCCCTTGGGACACCAGGCCCCTTGGGACACCAGGCCCCTTACATGTGTATGGGCTGTTGGTTGGGATATCTTCATCATTTTGAAGTTTTCTTATGTGTTTTTCTTCTTCTTCTCTCCACAGTTATAACCACTTGGTGACGACGTGCCCGGGACTCCACCAGATCACGGACGTCGTACGCGGCAGCCTCAGGGACCGGTTCAGTCACCCGTCCGGAGGCCCCGGGAACAACAACAACAAGAGACGTTACTTCGGGGTCGACGTCTACAACCCGCCCCCCCAGCCAGGGTCTGACCACTCCCAGGTCATCGTCCACCAGATCACCATGGCCCTCCCCTTCCAGGCCGAGATCCTGTTCGAGTCGGACAGTTTTCTGGAGCGCTCGGAGCACCTTTCCGGAAAGACGCTGAGCGCCGAGCTGGAGCGGCACAAGGAGGACATGGCCGAGCGGTTCCGGCAGATGTTCCGGCTGGAGGCGAAGGGATTCATCCCACAGCAGGTGGCGTTCGCTCAGGCTGCCCTTTCCAACATGGTGGGCGGGATGGGCTATTTTTATGGCAGCTCCTTGGTTCAGTCCCGGTACAATCCAGAACCTGTGTCCTATCCCTTGGCTCCCCTCTTCACCGCCGTCCCGTCGCGTTCCTTCTTCCCCCGCGGCTTCCTCTGGGACGAGGGGTTCCACTTGCTGCTGATCGCCCGCTGGAACCCGACTCTGGCCTGGCAGTCTCTGGGTCACTGGCTGGATCTGATCAACGCCGACGGCTGGATCCCGCGGGAGCAGATCCTCGGACCCGAGGCTCGCAGTAAAGTGCCCTCCGAATTCGTCGTCCAGCGGGACGAGAACGCAAACCCCCCCACCCTGTTCCTGGCGCTGCGCCAGCTGCTGGCAGGCGGGAACGTCCCCCCGGAGGGGCGGCAGATTCTTCGGCGGGCGTTCCCTCGCCTCCAGACCTGGTATGGCTGGTTCAACGAGACGCAGAACGGGCCACTACCTCACACCTACCGATGGCGCGGGCGGGACAGGGACACCCTGCAGTTTCTGAACCCGAAAACGCTGACGTCTGGCCTGGACGATTACCCGCGGGCCTCTCACCCCTCGGACGACGAGCGGCACGTGGACTTGAGGTGCTGGATGGCCTTGGCGTCGGAGGTGATGGCGAGCATCTGCGACCTGCTGGGAGAAGATGGCGGCCGGTACAAGGAGTCGCACTCGGCGCTCGCCGACAATTCCCTCTTAGATAAGCTCCACTGGTTCGAGAGGCTCGGAGCTTACGCCGATTACGGGAACCACACGCAGAACACGGTGCTGGAGTGGGAGCGGCCGCGCCCCTTTCCCGGGCAGGACCCGCGTAGCGTCCCGCCTCCGAGGCTGATCAGGGTGGTGAGGAAGGCCCCTAAGTTGCAGTACGTTGGCGCTCTGGGCTACGTGTCCCTCTTCCCGTTCCTCCTGCAGCTCCTGTCCCCCGACTCCCCCAAACTGGGCCGCGTCCTGGACCAGCTCCGGGACCCCGACAAACTCTGGACGCCCTACGGCATCCGCTCCTTGTCCAAGAGCAGCCCCATGTACATGCAACGCAACACGGAACACGACCCGCCCTACTGGAGGGGCCCCATATGGATCAACATGAACTACCTGGCGGTGAGGGCCCTGCACCACTACAGCCAGCTGGAGGGCCCGCACCGGGAGAAGGCCACCAGCGCGTACCGCGAGCTCCGCATCAACCTCATCGCTAATCTGTACCGGCAGTACGTAGATACAGGTTTTCTCTGGGAGCAATATAACGACCAGACAGGCCGAGGGCAGGGGTGTCACCCGTTCACCGGATGGAGCTCCCTAGTCGTCCTGATTATGGCTGAGGAATATTGAGGCTGAGCATGATGTGGGGGGAGGGGCTCCATCCTTCTATGACATACAGGCTGAGGGGGAATGCCAACAGAGTCCGTTTTCACGGGCAGTGATTGGGCTGGCCGCTCCGCGTGGTCTTCCTGTGGTCGTCCCGAATCTTGAACAGCTTTTCTAGGGCTCTCTGATGGCATTTTGTACTAGTTTTCCTGTTTTATAAAGAGAACCTGTCGTTGGTACATACATTGCAAACTGGCAAAAGAGAATGACCCCTTTGGAACTCCTTCAATCCCGGTGCCTCCTCACCCTGGCCTGGGAGCACCAAACGCATGCCATGGGAGCAGATGGTGGCTCCAGGTTAGAGGTCAGGCTCCACCGCTATGCTATGAGATGACCACCCCTTGGTAAATTGCATTGTAAGAAGGGGGTGTGTCTTAAGTTTAGAACGGCGTGACCTCTAGATAAAGCAGCCCTGAGCTTTGGCACATGCACATATATTGGCTACAGGTCAGAGGTCAGGCTCACACCACCTCAACTATTGGTAGGTTTCATCACATGGCATTGTGGGGAGGGAGTGTGATAACCTTTCCCATTCAGAGGTCAGGCTCGTCCTCCCTATCCCATAATACTGGGCCAAGTCAGAAGTTAGGATTACCCACCCCCCCACCATCCCATAATACTACGAGACAATCATCTCTTGGTAGGATTCATCACATTGCATTGTGGTAAAGGGGGAGTGTCTTATCTCCAATTTGGGTCAAAGCAACTCCCGAGCATGGCACATACACTGATTTTTTGTTTCTAGGTCAAAGATCAGGCTCATCCACCCCAGCCCATAAAACTAGGCCAAGTTGGAGGTCAGATTTTGGCTTCAGATCAGGTCCCACCATCCCGTAGATTCTATGAGATGACCACCTGGTAAAGGGGAGTGACTTCTCTCCAATTTGGGTCAAAGCAACCCGGAGCATGGCACATACACTGATAGGGCTCATCCTTCCCATCCCATAAAACTAGGCCAAGTTGGAGGTCAGGCTCACCCTCCCCCCACCAACCCATAATTTCTATGAGATGGCCATCTCTTGTAGGTTTCTTCACATTGCATTGTGGTAAAGGGGCGTGACTTCTCTCCAATTTGGGTCAAAGCAACCCGGAGCATGGCACATACACTGATAGGGCTCATCCTTCCCATCCCATAAAACTAGGCCAAGTTGGAGGTCAGGCTCACCCTCCCCCCACCAACCCATAATTTCTATGAGATGGCCATCTCTTGTAGGTTTCTTCACATTGCATTGTGGTAAAGGGGCGTGACTTCTCTCCAATTTGGGTCAAAGCAACCCGGAGCATGGCACATACACTGATAGGGCTCATCCTTCCCATCCCATAAAACTAGGCCAAGTTGGAGGTCAGGCTCACCCTCCCCCACCATCCCGTAATTTCTATGCGATGGCCATCTCTTGGTAGGTTTCTTCACATTGCATTGTCGGCGTCCTGGTCATGGCACATGATATTGGCTTCAGATCGGGGGCCAATCTCGTTCCTCATCCCGTAATACTAGGCCAGGTCAGTGGTTAGGCTCTCCCTCCAAACTTGGCACATGCACAGATATTGGTTCCAGATAAGAGGTCAGGCGTGTCCTCCATCCCATAATACTGTGGGACCAACCTTTTGGTAGGTTTCATCACAGTGCATTGTGGGGGGACGATGGTCTGTCTTCATTTGGGAATTAACGATATTGGCTCCAGGTCAGGCTTGTCCCACCACCATCCCGTAATTCTATGAGATGATTGTCTCTTGATAGATTTACTCACAGTGCATTGTGGGGAGGGGGCGTGTCTTGTCTTCTGAACATGACATATGTACAGATATGGGCTGCAGGTCGAAGGCCAGGCCTGCCCTCACCAACCTATAATACCACGGGACCATCTCATGGTAGGTTTTCGTCGCTTTGTATTGTGGGGAGGGGGTGTGTCTTAATTTAGGAACCAAAGCTATTGGTTCCTGGTCAGATGTCAGGTTGGTTGCCCATCCCATAATACTATGCCAGATCAATGGTTAAGCTGGTCCCTCCCCCATCCTGTAATACTATGAGTTGACCATCCCTTGGTAGGTTCCATCAAATACATAGGGGGGTGGGGGGTATTCTCTGTGTTATTTGGGGGTCAAGGAGGGAGGACGCTTCAGAAATCGGGGTTCGTTGTCTCCTATATGCCAGTTTTCAGTGTATGTACTAATGACCGGTTCTCTTCTCTCCGAAGCTAATATTTCTGTTCTAGGTGTAGAACCGACGGTTGAGTCGCCCCCTCCTTGGCTTCTGACACCTCTCAGGAACCTCCCCCTGATGTAGATTATAAAGTGGGGAGATCTTGTTGCCTGTGATTCAGAAGGAAGCTAGCGAGCGATTTCATTCCATCCGGTGTCCACCCGTTGCCGAAATGTCAGCTTTGGGTTGAGTTGGCCATTTTTTTACATAATGTTTGCCCTGCTGGATCGGGAGCATGCCCCAACCTGTACACGTGACCAAAATAAAAGATTGGTTCCACCCTCCGGGAAGTGTTGAGTTTTTTTTTTGTGTGTGAAATTTTAAAGATGTCGGATCGGGGGGAGGGGGGGGGGTGGGTTCTCTGAAGGCCTGTTCTGTGCATTAATGGCAGTACAGTGGAACCTCGGATTGCGAGTAACGCGGTTAACGAGCATTTCGCAATACCAGCAATGTATTTTAAAAAATCCTAACCTGGTTTGTGAGTGTTGTCTCAAGCCAAAGCGGTGTGCAGTACCGCGTTTGGCCTGAGGTGAGGGGGGTGCTAGAGCCGACCTGTGTCATTTGGAAAGACCCGGAAATACTCCGTTCCGAGGTTTGCCGAGGTCAGTCAAGCTTTCCTCTGGCCTTTCCGGCTGTTTCCGAGGCTCTCCGTGCCCCCCGCACCTCAGGCCACATGAAGTCAATGCCGTACAATTTTTTTTGTTTCCATTGACTTCTATGGGGAAACCTTGTTTTGATATGCGAGTGCTTTGGATTATGAGCATTCTCCTGGAAGGGATTATTCTCATTCGAGGTTCCACTGTATAGTGTTCCAGATAATGAAGCTACACAGACGGTTCGTGGTGATATTTGAGCCATTGATTTTGACATAGAAATCAGGGGAAGAGGCACGTAGGGGAAATATGAGCTCGGTTTTGGATAGGTTGAGTGACATCCAGGAGTAAATTGGTGATACATGAGGGGTAGAGAGATGGATTTGGGTGTCGTCAATGTAGAGATGATATTGAAAGCCATGGGAGGCAATCAACTGACCCATGGAGGAGGTGTAGGTTGAGAAAAGGAGAGGTCCAAAAACGGAACCTTAGGGAACCCCGCTGGAGAAATGAAGAAGAGTGGAGGAAGTAGCCCAGTCATGGAGACCAAAGGAAGAGGAGTGGAGGAAGTAGGGTTGTAAGTGACACTGAAGGTGCGGTGGGATTGGTAGGATGAGAACCAGCAAAGAGCCCAGTCATGGAGACCAAAGGAAGAGGAGTGGAGGAAGTAGGGTTGTAAGTGACACTGAAGGTGCGGTGGGATTGGTAGGATGAGAACCAGCGAAGAGCCCAGTCATGGAGACCAAAGGAAGAGGAGTGGAGGAAGTAGGGTTGTAAGTGACACTGAAGGTGCGGTGGGATTGGTAGGATGAGAACCAGCGAAGAGCCCAGTCATGGAGACCAAAGGAACAGGAGAGGAGGAAGTAGGGTTGTGACACTGAAGTTGCGGTGGGATTGGTAGGATGAGAACCAGCAAAGAGCCCAGTCATGGAGACCAAAGGAAGAGGAGTGGAGGAAGTAGGGTTGTAAGTGACACTGAAGGTGCGGTGGGATTGGTAGGATGAGAACCAGCAAAGAGCCCAGTCATGGAGACCAAAGGAAGAGGAGTGGAGGAAGTAGGGTTGTAAGTGACACTGAAGGTGCGGTGGGATTGGTAGGATGAGAACCAGCGAAGAGCACAGTCATGGAGACCAAAGGAACAGGAGAGGAGGAAGTAGGGTTGTGACACTGAAGTTGCGGTGGGATTGGTAGGATGAAAACCAGCGAAGAGCCCAGTCATGGAGACCAAAGGAAGAAGAGGAGGTAGGGTTGTAAGTGACACTGAAGGTGCGGTGGGATTGGTAGGATGAGAACCAGCAAAGAGCCCAGTCATGGAGACCAAAGGAGTGGAGTTTTTTGAAGAGGAGGGGGGTGGTCCACTGTGTCAAAGGCAGCAGAGAGGACCAGGAGAAGTAGTACAGAATAGTCTCTATTGGTTTTAGCCATTAGTTGGTCTTTTGTGAGCTTAAGGAGAGCAGTTTCCAAGGAGTGTTGAGGGTAAAATCCGGACTGAAGGGGATCGAGAAGTTCATAGTCAGGTGGTCGCTCAGTCGGTTGTAAATTAGTCTTTCAAGGTGTTTGGAAGAGATGTAGGTTGTTAAGATTGGTGGGGGTCCTAAGGATAGGAGTGACTAGCGCATGTTTTAGAGAGTTGGGGAAGATGCCACAAGAGGGAGAGGTTGGAGAGTGTAGAATAGAGGGTGAGCGTAGTATTTGCGAGGGGGCAGGATCCAGAAAAAAGTTCAGCAACCTTGTTAATACTCGCATGGTTAAATGAGGAAAGCAATGATTGTACCTGTGGACATGGGGTGTTGAGTGGGGGAGGTTTCTGTGCATTGGAGATCTCCTCATGAATTGTACAGTGGAACCTCGGATTGCAAGTAACGCGGTTAACGAGTGTTTTGCAATACAAGCGCTGTATTTTTTTTAAATTCTAACGCGGTTTACAAGTGTTGTCCCCCAAACGATCAAGATTCAAGCCAAAGCGGTGTGCAGTGGACTGAGGTGGTGGGCACGGGAGCCGATCAGAAAGACTCGAGAAATATGCCATTCCCGAGCATTTCCGATGTTTGCCATGGTCAGCCGAGCTGTCCTCTGGCCTTTTCATGTGTTCCCGAGGCTCTTCGGCGCCCCCCCCCCCCACCTCTGGCCACATGCGGTATTGCATGCCATTGAAGTCAATGCGGAACAAATTATTTTAGTTTCCATTGGCTTCAATGGGGAAACTTGCTTTGATATGCAAGTTTTTTTTTTTTTAGATTACGAGCGTTCTCCTGGAACGGATTATGCTCGTAATCCGAGGTTCCACTGTAATTGGCGATCTCTTGGGCAGTGAGTGAGTTAGAGGGTGGAAGTGGTGGAGGACAGAATAGAGCGTTAAAGGTAGAGAAGAGTTGACGAGGACTGGATGGGATAGAATAGGTCTGTTTGGTAGTGTGGAGCCAGGAATAGTATTTTAGGAGGGCAGATTTATATTGGTTGAAGTCTTCCTGCGACTTAGTCTTGTGCCACAGATGCTCAGGAACGCAGCTACGTGTTCTGAGACTTCTGGTGTCATCTGTTTGCCAGGGTTCTAGTGGTTGGGGCCATACAATCAAATTCCTTTATGTAGGAGTAGCTGGGGCAATTCGGAGGCACTTCCCTATCTCAAACAGTTTCCTAATTCCAGAGGGTAGAGCTGGGGCCATTCGGTGTCATCTTTGCCAGGGTTCTAGTGGTTGGGGCCAGATTCTGTGTGTAGTAAAGGGGGTGAGCTTGTCTAGGGAGGATGACGGTGAGCTGTTGTAGATGGAAGTGACTAGGTTGGGGAAGGACAGGGGTGAGATTTTGTCAAAGAGGTGGTCAGTAGAAAAGAATAGAAGGGTTGAGGTGGCGAAGATTTCTACAGGTATATGTTAGGTGGTTAAAGTGAGAGGTGGACAGTAGAACAGAATAGAAGGCGAAGGTTTCTACAGGTATATGTTGGGTGGTTGGAGTGAGAGGTGGACAGTAGAAGAGAAGGGTTGAGGTGGCGAAGGTTTCTACGGGTATATGTTGGGTGGTTGGAGTGACAGGTGGACAGTAGAAGAGAAGGGTTGAGGTGGCGAAGGTTTCTACGGGTATATGTTGGGTGGTTGGAGTGAGAGGTGGACAGTAGAAGAGAAGGGTTGAGGTGGTGAAAGTTTCTACGGGTATATGTTGGGTGGTTGGAGTGAGAGGTGGACAGTAGAAGAGAAGGGTTGAGGTGGCAAAGGTTTCTACGAGGATATGTTGGGTGGTTGGAGTGAGAGGTGGACAGTAGAAGAGAAGGGTTGAGGTGGCAAAGGTTTCTACGGGTATATGTTGGGTGGTTGGAGTGAGAGGTGGACAGTAGAAGAGAAGGGTTGAGGTGGCAAAGGTTTCTACGGGTATATGTTGGGTGGTTGGAGTGAGAGGTGGACAGTAGAAGAGAAGGGTTGAGGTGGCAAAGGTTTCTACGGGTATATGTTGGGTGGTTGGAGTGAGAGGTGGACAGTAGAAGAGAAGGGTTGAGGTGGCGAAGGTTTCTACGGGTATATGTTGGGTGGTTGGAGTGAGAGGTGGACAGTAGAAGAGAAGGGTTGAGATGGCAAAGGTTTCTACGGGTATATGTTGGGTGGTTGGAGTGAGAGGTGGATAGTAGAAGAGAAGGGTTGAGGTGGCGAAGGTTTCTACGGGTATATGTTGGGTGGTTGGAGTGAGAGGTAGACAGTAGAAGAGAAGGGTTGAGATGGCGAAGGTTTCTACGGGTATATGTTGGGTGGTTGGAGTGAGAGGTGGACAGTAGAAGAGAAGGGTTGAGGTGGTGAAGGTTTCTACGGGTATATGTTGGGTGGTTGGAGTGAAAGGTGGACAGTAGAAGAGAAGGGTTGAGGTGGCGAAGGTTTCTACGGGTATATGTTGGGTGGTTGGAGTGAGAGGTGGACAGTAGAAGAGAAGGGTTGAGATGGCAAAGGTTTCTACGGGTATATGTTGGGTGGTTGGAGTGAGAGGTGGACAGTAGAAGAGAAGGGTTGAGGTGGCGAAGGTTTCTACGGGTATATGTTGGGTGGTTGGAGTAAGAGGTGGACAGTAGAAGAGAAGGGTTGAGATGGCAAAGGTTTCTACGGGTATATGTTGGGTGGTTGGAGTGAGAGGTGGATAGTAGAAGAGAAGGGTTGAGGTGGCGAAGGTTTCTACGGGTATATGTTGGGGGTGGTGAGAGGTGGAGTAGAAGAGAGGGTTGGTGGCAAAGGTTTCTACGGGTATATGTTGGGTGGTTGGAGTGAGAGGTGGAAGAGAAGAAGGGTTGAGGTGGCGAATGTTTCTACGGGTATATGTTGGGTGGTTGGAGTGAAAGGTGGACAGTAGAAGAGAAGGGTTGAGGTGGCAAAGGTTTCTACGGGTATATGTTGGGTGGTTGGAGTGAGAGGTGGACAGTAGAAGAGAAGGGTTGAGGTGGCGAAAGTTTCTACGGGTATATGTTGGGTGGTTGGAGTGAGAGGTGGACAGTAGAAGAGAAGGGTTGAGGTGGCGAAGGTTTCTACGGGTATATGTTGGGTGGTTGGAGTGACAGGTGGACAGTAGAAGAGAAGGGCTGAGGTGGCGAGGTTTCTACGGGTATATGTTGGGTGGTTGGAGTGACAGGTGGACAGTAGAAGAGAAGGGTTGAGGTGGTGAAGGTTTCTACGGGTATATGTTGGGTGGTTTGAGTGAGAGGTGGACAGTAAAAGAGAAGGGTTGAGGTGGCGAGGTTTCTACGGGTATATGTTGGGTGGTTGGAGTGAGAGGTGGACAGTAAAAGAGAAGGGTTGAGGTGGCGAAGGTTTCTACGGGTATATGTTGGGTGGTTGGAGTGACAGGTGGACAGTAGAAGAGAAGGGCTGAGGTGGCGAGGTTTCTACGGGTATATGTTGGGTGGTTGGAGTGACAGGTGGACAGTAGAAGAGAAGGGTTGAGGTGGCGAGGTTTCTACGGGTATATGTTGGGTGGTTGGAGTGAGAGGTGGACAGTAGAAGAGAAGGGTTGAGGTGGCAAGGTTTCTACGGGGTATATGTTGGGTGGTTGGAGTGAGAGGTGGACAGTAGAAGAGAAGGGAGAGGATTGGTGGAGAGGTTGCACGGAGTGCGTAGATAGGAGAAGACAAGGCCAAAGGTGTCTATTGAGTAGGAGTGTGTATTCATTGCTTCAGGTCAAGAGAAGAAGGTAGACTGAGAAGTTTAGAAGTAGTATCGGCATTAACAGGGATTTTGAAGTCGCCAAGAATGATGGTGGGGATTGCAGAAGAGAGAAAGTAGGGTAGCCAGGCAGAGAAGTCATCCAGGAAGGTTTTTATTGGTCCAGAGGGCCAGTAAATGGCAGCAATTTGTAGAGAAACAGGAGAACATAGACAAATACAACGTGCCTCAAAAGAGGAGAGTGCCCGAGAGGGAGGTGGGTGAAGTACCTGATAGGTGCTGCATGGTGCTAGAAGGATCCCCACTTCACCTCCTTTCCGTCCACTTGGTCTGGAGCGGTAAGTCCAGCGAATGCCACCATTAGGGATGAGCTTCGCGTTCGATGCGAACACATGTTCGCATCGAACATTGGCCGTTTGATCTTTCGTCGAAAACGAACAAATCGGGTCGTTCGCGCCAAATTCGAATGACCCATAATTCACTGCGGCGTTGCGCGCTGATGATTGGCCAAGCATGCACCATGACCCCGCATGCTTGGCCAATCATAGCGCCCAAAAAACAAAGAGACCTAATTGGCCAAAGCCTGGGTGCTTTGGCCAATTAGGGCTCAAGGCTTTAGCACACGCCCCACACTATAAAAGGCCGCCTCCTGGGCGGCCTTGTGTAGTGTGTTCCGGCTTGCTTTGCAGATAGATAGATAGATCAGGGAGGCTAGTAGTCAGTATAGTTAAATGTACAGTTTGTAGAGAATATATTCACATCCCTAGGAGTTGTCAATATATTTATAAACTGTATAGCTTAGCTAGTTCTGCTATTAGTATCTGTCAGGCAGGAGATTGTGCTTGATGCTCTAACGTGTTAGTTAATTGCACATAGACGCATTACCTGTTAATGCAAGTGGGCTATTGAATTGCACAGAAACGCAGTCGCTCTGACTGTACGTGTGCTGTTACATACCACCTTAGCACATTTGGTGTCACTGCACGTGTGCTGTTATATACCACCCGAGCGCATTTGGTGTCACCGCACGTGTGCTGTTACATACCACCTTAGCGCATTTGGTGTCACCGCACGTGTGCTGTTACATACCACCTTAGCGCATTTGGTGTCACCGCACGTGTGCTGTTACATACCACCTTAGCGCATTTGGTGTCACCGCACGTGTGCTGTTACATACCACCTTAGCGCATTTGGTGTCACCGCACGTGTGCTGTTACATACCACCTTAGCGCATTTGGTGTCACCGCACGTGTGCTGTTACATACCACCTTAGCGCATCTGGTGTCACTGCACGTGTGCTGTTATATACCACCTGAGCGCATTTGGTGTCACTGCACGTGTGTTGTTATATACCACCTTAACGCAGTTAGTGTCACCACACCTGTGCTGTTATATACCACCTGAGCGCAGTTAGTGTCACTGTACGTGTGCTGTTATATACCACCTGAGCGCATTTGGTGTCACTGCACGTGTGCTGTTATATACCACCTGAGCGCATTTGGTGTCACTGCACGTGTGTTGTTATATACCACCTTAACGCAGTTAGTGTCACCGCACCTGTGCTGTTATATACCACCTGAGCGCAGTTAGTGTCACTGTACGTGTGCTGTTATATACCACCTGAGCGCATTTGGTGTCACTGCACGTGTGCTGTTATATACCACCTGAGCGCATTTGGTGTCACTGCACGTGTGCTGTTACATACCACCTTAGCGCATTTGGTGTCACTGCACGTGTGCTGTTACATACCACCTTAGCGCATCTGGTGTCACTGCACCTGTGCTGTTATATACCACCTGAGCGCAGTTAGTGTCACTGTACGTGTGCTGTTATATACCACCTGAGCGCAGTTAGTGTCACCGCACCTGTGCTGTTATATACCACCTGAGCGCAGTTAGTGTCACTGTACGTGTGCTGTTATATACCACCTGAGCGCAGTTAGTGTCACCGCACCTGTGCTGTTATATACCACCTGAGCGCAGTTAGTGTCACTGTACGTGTGCTGTTATATACCACCTGAGCGCAGTTAGTGTCACCGCACCTGTGCTGTTATATACCACCTGAGCGCAGTTAGTGTCACTGTACGTGTGCTGTTACATACCACCTGAGCGCAGTTAGTGTCACTGTACGTGTGCTTTTATATACCACCTGAGCGCATAAATATGTCTGGAAGGACAACAAAGAGAGGCAGAGAGTCACGAGGGCAAGCAGGCTCTGCATGTAGAGGTAAGGCTGGTAGTGTATGTGGTGCATCCTCTTCAGCACGTGGCCGTGGCCGCTCGTCCTTCTTTTCGGGAGCTGGCCGTGTTGAGCCTCAACATGCAGAGAAATTAGTAGAGTGGATGACCAAGCCGTCCTCATCCTCCTCATCCTCTCTCACACAGACTGATCAAAGTTAATCTGGCAAAGCAGCTTCCAAGGCGTCCTCTTCCCTCTGCACAATGGCATCACACAATACTTCCCTAGTACCACCATGTCCTCCTGAGGAGTCCCCCGAACTGTTTCAACACAGTGTTGGGTACATGCTGCAGGAAGATGCGCAGCGTTTTGTATACTCCGATGACGGAACACTGATAGAGGAAGGCATTGATGTGAGCCCAGGGAAAGGGGGTGTCCGAGAGGGACAGCAATTTGTCAGTGAGGATGTTCCCCCAGCTGGAGCATACTGCCAGGCGGTTGACAGTGATAAGAAGGGAGGGGATGATGAGGTCACTGACTCTACCTGGGTGCCTGATAGGAGAGAGGAGGAGGAGGAGGACAAGGCACAGGCACATCTCCAAAGAGGCAGGATGCCCTCCAGGGGTCAGCTTAAGGTCACACCCACTGCATTACAGCGCACATCTATGGCGCTTGTGCATGGCGCTGCTGTGTCTGACCGGTACAGCAAAAGTTCTTTGGTGTGGGCCTTTTTTGAAACATGTCCACAAGATCGTACCTTTGCTATTTGCAACTTATGTCGCAAGCGTATCTCGCGTGGCCAAAACATCAACCGCCTGGGTACCACATGCTTGTCCAGACATATGTCGACCTGCCATGCAGCTCATTGGCAAGCACACCAGAAAGACCCACACCAAAGACAAAAGCGTACCCCCCCTTGCCCTTCTGGGACCTCCAACCCCAGTAGACCCCCAGTCCTCTCTGAAGCCTGCAGTGAAGGTGTAGAAATAGGTGTGTCACAAGCTAGTAGTAGCGGTCAATCTACTGATAGTACCAGGCAAATTTCCCTGCCCCAGCTGCTGCAGCGCCGAAAGAAGTACAATCCCAGCCATCCACATGCCCAGCAGTTGAATGTTAGCTTAGCGAAATTGCTAGCACTTCAACTGCTACCTTTTTAGTTGGTAGATTCTGCCCCCTTCCGTGAGTTTGTGCAATGTGCAGTACCTCAGTGGCAAGTACCAAAACGCCACTTTTTCTCACGGAAGGCTATTCCAGCTCTCTACCGGCATGTGGAAGGCAATGTCCATGCCTCGCTGGACAGGGCGGTCAGTGGTAAGGTGCATATTACCGCTGACTCATGGTCCAGCAGGCATGGACAGGGACGTTACCTGTCTTTTACGGCGCATTGGGTGACTCTGCTGGCAGCTGGGAAGGACTCAGGGCAAGGTCCAGTAGTTTTGGAGGTTGTTCCGCCACCACGCCTCCAAAAAAATACTACTGCTTGTGACACACCTCTTTCCTCCACCCGCTCCTCTTCTTCTTCCTCTGTGGCCTCTCCCTGTGCTGATGTTTACTCGGAACCAGCCGTGCTCCGTAGGCGTACGAGGGGATACGCAGGAATGCAGGCCAAGAGATGCCATGCGGTGCTAGAGCTGGTGTGCTTGGGAGACAGGAGCCACACTGGGGAAGAGGTTTTGTCAGCTCTGCAGGGTCAGGCTGAGAGGTGGTTGACGCCACGCCAGCTGAAGCCTGGAATGGTGGTCAGCGATAATGGCACCAACCTCTTCTCTCCCCTGCGACAGGGAAAACTCACCCACGTGCCCTGTTTTGCGCATGTCCTCAATTTGGTGGTGCAGCGGTTCTTGGGCAGGTACCCGGGCTTGCAGGATGTCCTGAAGCAGGCCAGGAAAGTCTGTGTGCATTTTCGGAGGTCATATAATGCCACTGCTCGGCTGACTGACCTCCAAAGGGAATACAATCTGCCCAAGAACCGCCTAATTTGTGACATGTCCACCAGATGGAACTCAACGTTGGCCATGCTGCAGCGGCTGCACACGCAGCAGCAGGCCATCAATGAGTACCCGTGCCAATATGGCAGCAGAACTGGGTCAGGGCAGCTAGTTTTTTTTTCCCCACGCCAGTGGGCCTTGATCAGGGATGCATGCACTGTCCTGTCACCATTTGAGGAGGCCACGAGGATGGTGAGCAGTGACAGTGCATGCATCAGTGAGACTGTCCCTCTTATTCACATGTTGGAGCACACGCTACGTGGAATAATGGACAGGGCCCTTGAGGCAGAACAGAGGGAGGAAGAGAAGGACTTCCTTACCTCTCAAGGCCCCCTTTACCCAGACAGTGGTCCTGCTTGCCCACCTAGCACACAGGAGGAGGAGGAGGAGGAGGATTGTATCAGCAGCATGGAGGTGGAGCCTAGCACTCAGCATCAGCAGCAGCAGTCTTCAAGGGATCATTTACAGTCCAAAGGAGCACGTAGAGTTTTACGTGGCTGGGATGAGGTGCCTGTGGATCCTGTCATACTCAGTGACCCAGAGGACTGTGCCTCGAATGCCTCTGCAAACCTACGCTGCATGGCCTCCCTGATCCTGCAAAGCCTGCGTAAGTATCCTCGTGTACGTGCTATCAAGGAGACGGATCATTACTGGATGGCAACTCTCCTTGATCCACGTTACAAGAGTAAGGTTGCGGACCTTATGTTGCCATCACAGAGGGAGCAGAAGATGAAACTTCTGCGGGAGGCGTTGCAGAAGGGTCCGGTTCCAGCAACCATCGCCAGCGTCCGGTTTACATGGTCCGGGAATACCTAGGGGCAAGATCCGACTTGGACACCTTTCCCACCGAAAATCCTCTGGCTTACTGGGTCTTGAGGATGGATCACTGGCCAGAGCTTGCACAGTACGCAATTGAGCTACTGGCTTGCCCTGCATCCAGTGTTCTTTCAGAACGGACATTCAGTGCTGCTGGAGGCTTTGTGACTGATCACAGGGTGCGCCTCTCCACCGGCTCTGTTGATCGACTGACCTTCATCAAAATGAATCAGGCTTGGATCAACACCAGCTACCAAGCACCTGATGCTGATATTAATGAATAATATATTTTTTGTTGAAATGTCGGATCCCTTTTAGACTGCTGATGCTGAGTGACTGTCCTCTTATGCTGCTGATGGAATATCCTTCTCCTCCTCACTTTTCTTGCTGATAGCTAGTAAGAAATGTTGTGTTTCTGGGCTCCGCCACCAGTGCCTAAGGCACAATTTTTCAGCCCCTGTTTAACACGGGCGCCTAATAACAAGTTTTGATGCAATACTTTGCACGTGGCTCCTTGTTGCGCTCCAATTACAGTATGTTTGAGGGGTGCCCTTTTTTCTAAAAATTTTCTTTCACACAACAATAATGGCCCCCCACCACCGCTAAATATTCGACATAATGTTGCCACACAGAACTTGCGCAAGTAGCATTAATTACTTTTTTTTGATAGTCCTCTCATGTTGTGCAGGGACATTTCTAAACACGTGCCACTACTATAGACACCCAGCAGGTGTGATATTTAAAGGAATTTTTTTTCTCACTTTAAGCATCATTAAAATGGCTGCTCCGCAAAAAACGTCCGTTTAAAAAAAAAAAACATTCCATTGATACATGTTCCCTGGGGCAAGACCCGGGTTCTGAACGACGTTTTCCAACATTTAATTGAATTTTGGTCTTTAAAAGGACCGTTTTTGAATTCGAACATTCGAACATTCGGGTCCCATAGACCATAGACCCGCGGTCTGTTCGAACGTTCTGGTGCGACCCGAACCCGGGGGTGTTCGGCTCATCCCTAGCCACCATAGGAGAGGGAAGCAGGAGAGGCAGTGTTGGAGTCAAGAAGCCTGGTTTTAGTGATGGCAATTAGGTGAAAGGAATTTGTGATAAAGAGGTCATGGAGGGCGGTGAGGTTTTCTTACCGAGTGGGCATTCCAGAGGGCACAGGAGAAGGGGGGGGGGGGGGTCTGGTTTTGGGAAGAAGAGGAATAGACACCAAGTTCTGTGGGATGCGGCTGCTATCAGAGGGTGTAGGGAGATGGGAGAGTCCGGGATGATACAACACGATCACCAGGATTGAGGTCTCCACTGTGTTTATAGTGGTCACGTGACATGACCTCGGGGTAATCTTTCAGAAAAAGAACCTTTCCTACAGATGCACTTACCACTTATGGGGTCCCCCAGGCTATCAAGAGTCACCTACATGTTCAAAAAGCTAGGACCTTTGTGTGGTCACTCTCCATCTAGAGAAGGGGTCTTCAAACTTTCGAAACAAGTTGCCAGTTTACCGTCC
The DNA here is from genome assembly GCA_029574335.1 of Rana kukunoris. Lineage (NCBI taxonomy): Eukaryota > Metazoa > Chordata > Amphibia > Anura > Ranidae > Rana > Rana kukunoris. The sequence continues at coordinate 73,860 of JAJQKJ010000575.1, read as the reverse complement.
TTCAGATTTCAGTAGAAATAGAGCCTCCATCCCTATTATACTGAATAGGGAAGAGGCGCCTCTTGCCCCGAGGTGCTTCATTTAAAGTCCCAACCTTCCTGCTTTTTTTCTTGGGAGTAGAAAAGGTCCAGGTGTCAGTGGGAAAAAAACAATACCCCATCTTTGAGGAAAGTGGAAGGAATTGTCCTCCATTGTTGGTGTCAGTGGGAGGAATTATGCCCCATTGTTGGCATTAGTGGCTAAACCCATGCCCCCAAGGGCCAGATAAAAGTAAGCAAAGGGTCATATCTGGCCCCCCGGCCGCAGTTTGGAGATGATCTAGAGAACAGATCATTCCGCAATGCACAGACTTTTATCCTGCCGCCTCTTTCACGTCTTACCCAAAATGGCCACAAGGGGGAGTATTGCTGCATGATCAGATGTTTAGAATGATCTGTTGTGACAACAGAGAAAAAATGTCACCCAGCCGGACCCGCGGGTCAAGTGTGTGAGGACGTCTCGGAGAATTCTCAGCACAGAATATTAAACCGTAACTCCAATCGACTTTAACGTAAGTTTTAGATGGAGCCGGAAAAAGCGACAGTCGAATTTTGTCCCCACCTGTGACACCGGTCAGGAGATGTCCCTTCACTTCTTGTCCTGGCGACACCTAAACAAGATGATTGGGGGAAGGGTTGTCACAGGAACATGGAGACACAGGCAGCAATAACAGGATTGTGAGAAATCCTCACTCACTTTTGTCTGTCCATAAAATTAAATAAAGTTTTGGTCAGAGTTGTACTTTAATGGTGGTTAGTTGGACCCCCATACACACTATTCGATTTTCTGCAGATTTACCAAAACCATGTAGTGTGAGGGCCTCCCTGATTGCATACAAATTGAAACTCTAATGCCGCGTACACACGATCACTTTTTGTGATGTAAAAAACGTCGTTTTATCTCATGAAACAAAACGACGTTTTTCAAACTTCATTTAAAAAAACGATGTTGCCTACACACCATCGTTTTCTGAAAATGCTCGCGCAAAGCGCGGTGACGTAAGACACTTTCGACGGCACCCTGTTCCATTGAAGCTCCCGTCTCATAACTTGCTTCTGGGCATGCGCGGGTTTAAAAACGTCGTTTTAAACGTCGCCTTGCCCACACACGATCATTTTTTGTGAAACAAAAGACGACATTCTGAAAAACGACATAAAAAAATTCAAGCATGTTCGAATTTTTTTTTTGGTCGTCTTTTTGAAGACATAAAACGACGTTTTGCCCACACACAATCATTTTAAATGACGTTTTTTAAAACGTCGTTTTGTTTCATCACAAAAAACGACCGTGTGTACGCGGCATTACGGTGTGACCTCATATTATATGGTTTTGGTAAATCTGAAGACAAAAATCGAATAATGTGTATGGGGCTTTAGTTTATTACGGATTGGGATACACGTCCACCGTCTCACTGAGATAGGTGCAGCATATTGTAACCCTCAAGGTGTCCGTGTGAGGCAGTTAGGAGAGGTCATTTACGTGAGATTTTAGAGGTGATTGGCGCCCTAAAAGACAATAGATTGTCAGTCTAAAAGAAAGGGAGATTGGCAGCCCAAAAAACGGGAGATTGGTGGACTGAGAGACTGAAGATTGTCAGTCTTGGGAGACGGGAGATTGGCGGTCTAAAAGACAGAAGATTGGTGAACTGAGAGACTAAAGATTGTCAGTCTTGGGAAACGGGAAATTGGCAGCCTGGGAGACAGGAGATTGGCAGTCAGAAAACGGGAGATTGGCAGTCTGGGAGATGGGCAGTCTGAGAGACGAGAGATTGGCAGTCTGGGAGACGGGAGATTGGCAGTCTGAGAGACGGGAGATTGGCAGTCTGGGAGACGGGAGATTGGCAGTCTGGGAGACGGGAGATTGGCAGTCTGGGAGACGAGAGATTGGCAGTCTGAGAGACGGGAGATTGGCAGTCTGAGAGACGAGAGATTGGCAGTCTGGGAGACGGGAGATTGGCAGTCTGAGAGACGGGAGATTGGCAGTCTGGGAGACGGGAGATTGGCAGTCTGGGAGACGGGAGATTGGCGGTCTGAGAGACGGGAGATTGGCAGTCTGAGAGACGAGAGATCGGCAGCCTGGGAGACGGGAGATTGGCAGTCTGGGAGACGGGAGATTGGCAGTCTGAGAGACGAGAGATTGGCAGTCTGGGAGACGGGAGATTGGCAGCCTGGGAGAGACGGGAGATTGTCTGGGTGACGGGAGATTGGCAACCTGGGAGAGACGGGAGATTGGCAGTCTGGTTGATTGGCAGCCTGGGAGACGGGAGATTGGCAGTCTGGGAGACGAGAGATTGGCAGCCTGGGAGACGGGAGATTGGCAGCCTGGGAGACGGGAGATTGGCAGCCTGAGAGACGGGAGATTGGCAGTCTGAGAGACGGGAGATTGGCAGCCTGGGAGACGGGAGATTGGCAGCCTGGGAGATTGGCAGTCTGGGAGATGGGAGATTGGCAGCCTGGAAGATGGGAGATTGGCAGTCTTGGGAGACGGGAGATTGGCAGTCGGAAAACGGGAGATTGGCAGTCAGAGACGAGAGATTGGCAGTCTGGGAGATTGGCAGCCTGGGAGACGGGATATTGGCAGCCTGGGAGACGGGAGATTGGCAGCCTGGGAGACGGGAGATTGGCAGCCTGGGAGACGGGATATTGGCAGTCTGGGAGACGGGAGATTGGCAGTCTGGGAGACGGGAGATTGGCAGTCTGAGTGACGGGAGATTGGCAGCCTGGGAGACTGGCAGCCTGGAAGACGGGAGATTGGCAGTCTGGGAGATTGGCAGCCTGGGAGACGGGAGATTGGCAGTCTGGGAGACGGGAGATTGGCTGTCTGGGAGATTGGCTGTCTGGGAGACGGGATATTGGCAGTCTGGGAGAGTGGCAGCCTGGGAGACGGGAGATTGGCAGCCTGGGAGACTGGCAGCCTTGGAGATGGGAGATTGGCAGCCTGGGAGACGGGAGATTGGCAGTCTAGGATACGGGAAATTGGCAGTCTGGGAGACGGGAGATTGGCAGTCTGGGAGACGGGAGATTAGCAGTCTGGGAGACGGGAGATTGGCAGCCTGGGAGACGGGATATTGGCAGTCTTGGGAGACGGGAGATTGTCAGTCTGGGAGATTGGCAGCCTGGGAGACGGGAGATTGGCAGCCTGAGAGACGGGAGATTGGCAGCATGGGAGACGGGAGATTGGCAGCATGGGAGACGGGAGATTGGCAGTCTGGGAGACGGGAGATTGGCAGCCTGGGAGACGGGAGATTGGCAGCCTGAGAGACGGGAGATTGGCAGCATGGGAGACGGGAGATTGGCAGTCTGGGAGACGGGAGATTGGCAGTCTGGGAGACGGGAGATTGGCAGCCTGGGAGATCGGCAGTCTGGGAGACGGGAGATTGGCAGCCTGGGAGACGGGAGATTGGCAGTCTGAGAGACGGGAGATTGGCAGTCTGAGAGACGGGAGATTGGCAGTCTGGGAGACGGGAGATTGGCAGTCTGGGAGACGGGAGATTGGCAGCCTGGGAGACGGGAGATTGGCAGTCTGAGAGACGGGAGATTGGCAGTCTGGGAGACGGGAGATTGGCAGTCTGGGAGACGGGAGATTGGCTGTCTGGGAGATTGGCTGTCTGGGAGACGGGATATTGGCAGTCTGGGAGATTGGCAGCCTGGGAGACGGGAGATTGGCAGCCTGGGAGACTGGCAGCCTTGGAGATGGGAGATTGGCAGCCTGGGAGACGGGAGATTGGCAGTCTAGGATACGGGAGATTGGCAGTCTGGGAGATTGGCAGCCTGGGAGACGGGAGATTGGCAGTCTAGGATACGGGAGATTGGCAGTCTGGGAGACGGGAGATTAGCAGTCTGGGAGACGGGAGATTGGCAGCCTGGGAGACGGGAGATTGGCAGTCTGGGAGACAGGAGATTGGCAGCCTGGGAGACGGGAGATTGGCAGCCTGGGAGACGGGAGATTGGCAGTCTGGGAGACGGGAGATTGGCAGTCTGGGAGATTGGCAGCCTGGGAGACGGGAGATTGGCAGTCTGAGAGATTGGCAGCCTGGGAGATTGGCAGCCTGGGATATTAGCAGTCTGGGAGATTGGCAGCCTGGGAGACTGGCAGCCTGGGAGACGGGAGATTGGCAGCCTGGGAGACGGGAGATTGGCAGTCTGGGAGATTGGCAGCCTGGGAGACGGGAGATTGGCAGTCTGAGAGATTGGCAGCCTGGGAGATTGGCAGCCTGGGATATAAGCAGTCTGGGAGATTGGCAGCCTGGGAGACGGGAGATTGGCAGTCTCAGATATGGGAGATTGGCAGTCTGGGAGACGGGAGATTGGCAGCCTGGGAGAAGGGAGATTGGCAGCCTGGGAGACGGGAGATTGGCAGTCTGAGAGACGGGAGATTGGCAGTCTCAGATATGGGAGATTGGCAGTCTGGGAGACGGGAGATTGGCAGTCTGGGAGATTGGCAGCCTGGGAGACGGGAGATTGGCAGTCTGAGAGACAAGAGATTGGCAGTCAGAAAACGGGAGATTGGCAGTCTGGGAGACAGAAGATTGGTGGTCCGAGAGATTGGTAGTCTGAGAGACGAGAGATTGATATCCCGAGAGCCCGGAGATTGGCGGACTGAGAGACGGAAAATTGGTGGTCCCAGAGATGAGAGATTGGCAGCCTGGGGGACGGGAGATTTGCAGCCCGAGAGACTGAAGCTTGGCAGTTCGAGAGATTGGCGGACCGAGAGACGGAAGATTGGTGGTCTGAGAGATCGGCAGCCTGAGACAAGGGAGAATGGCAGCCCGAGAAACGGTTAATTGATGGACCGAGAGACAGAAGATAGGCAGTCTGGGAGACAGAAGATCGGTAGCGCAAGAGAAGTCTCTTGAGCTGCCAATCTCCCGTCTCTCGGGCCGCCACTATCCCGTCTCAGACTGACAATCTCCTGTCTCTCGGGCTGCCAATCTCCCATTTCTCAGGCTGCCATTTTCCCATCTCACAGGCTGACAATCTCTCGTCTCCCAGACTGGCAGCCTGAGAGCCGAGAGATTGACAGCCTGGGAGACGAGAGGTTGGCAGCCCAATAGAAGGAAGATTGCCAATCCCCTGCCTTACAGACTACCATTTTCCCATATCCTGGGATGCCAATCTTTACTCTACCACCTCACAGGCTGCCAATCTTCCTTGGCAGCCTGAGAGACTGGCAACCTGGAAGATGGGAAAATGGCAGCCCAAGATATGGAGATTGGCAGTCTGGAAGGTGGGAGATTGGCAGCCCAAGAGACGAGAGATTGGCAGTCTAGAAGATTGGAGACTGACAAATTGTAATTTTGTACAATCCCTATCTTGTAATGTTTACATCCTGTACATTAGTGATGTAATACAGAAGTCCGGGACCAGCCTGTAGATTTGTATTTGAACCCCCCCACGATTCACCAATCTTATATATTTTTAGCGTGAGATGGAAACTGATCCTGAAAGCCGGAAATCTACCCCATGGCAGTGCCATTTACTTTTACCTCGGGTATGTCACCCGGCCAAGAGGACCCGTCTACCACAGGCTGCTAGAACCCCTGTGAAGGTTGAGGGCCTGGATCCAATAATTTGTATAAAATATTCCTGTATTTAGGGTGGGGTGACCCCCATCCTCGGAGGAGTCATTGCTCTATCACATAGAACCAGGACACGCCCCCGAGGAGCACCCACACACAATTCCCATGGTGTGAGGAGATAAGAGCAGACACGGAGGAAGGATACGCGGCACACGTCTTTGTAAACAGGCTTTTATTTGGTGTCATCACACGCTCCGTGGAATATATTCTCCCAGCCAGTAAAGTGAACGGGTTCCATCTACCACCACGTTCCACTTTTTGCAGAGAGACAGTTCATATACATGGCAGAGTCGGCGACTTGTGGTAATACATTCTGGAAAATTCAGTCCTCGTGACTGCGTTTCGGGAGAGAGCGGCGGCGGGGTCAGTATACAGTCACATGATTACCTGGCTGCTGGTGACATCACAATAGAAGGAGGAGGGGAATCGAGGGGGGCGGCAGCCAACTGAGACTTTCCATCGTCAAAAGTTTAGTTTTCCTCCCGGGCACTTTTAATAAATTTGCCCACCTACAACAGGGATTGGGCGATTCGCAGGCCTCCCTCCTATTTCATAAAACTAGGTTCCTATTTCTAGGGGGTAGCTGGGGCAAATAATGGGCCTACCTCAAATCATCTAATGCTAGAAATCAGGCAATTCGCCGGCCTCCCTATACCCCATACAATCAGATTCCTTCATTCAGAAGTAACTGGGGGATTTCGAAGGCCCTTCCCTATCTCAAAGTTTCCTAATTCCAGAGGGTAGCTGGGGCAATTCGAAGGCCCTTCCATATCTCAAAGTTTCCTAATTCCAGAGGGTAGCTGGGGCAATTCGGAGGTCCTTCCCTATCTCAATCAGTTTCCTAATTCCACAGGGTAGCTGGGGCAATTCGAAGGCCCTTCCCTATCTCAAAGTTTCCTAATTCCAGAGGGTAGCTGGGGCAATTCAGAGCCCCTTCCCCATCTCAAAGTTTCCTAATTCCAGAGGGTAGCTGGGGCAATTCGAAGGCCCTTTCCTATCTCAAAGTTTCCTAATTCTAGAGGGTAGCTGGGGCAATTCGAAGGCCCTTTCCTATCTCAAAGTTTCCTAATTCCACAGGGTAGCTGGGGCAATTGGGAGGCCCTTCCCTATCTCAAACCATCAGTTTCCTAATTCCAGGGGGTAGCTGAGGCAATTCGGAGGCCCTTTCCTATCTCAATCAGTTTCCTAATTCCACGGGGTAGCTGGAGCAATTGGGAGGCCCTTCCCTATCTCAAACTATCAGTTTCCTTATTCCAGGGGGTAGCTGGGGCAATTCGGAGGCCCTTCCCTATCTCAAACCATCAGTTTCCTTATTCCAGGGGGTAGCTGGGGCAATTCGGAGGCCCTTCCCTATCTCAATCAGTTTCCTAATTCCAGGGGGTAGCTGGGGCAATTCGGAGGCCCTTTCCTATCTCAATCAGTTTCCTAATTCCACAGGGTAGCTGGGGCAAATCAAAGGCCCTTACCTATCTCAAACCATCAGCTGGGCTAATTCACAGACCTACCTCCTACAATCAGTCCAACTGCCCCCCCCCCCCCCCCCCCATCTGCTCAGATGACCTATTGGGGGTTGAGGGCTCAGATTGCCCAAAGGTCCCTCCCCGGACATGGAGTCAGTGGCCAAGTGGTCCAGCTTCCCCCTCTCCTGGAATAGACTGGTAGGGTTGGGGAGCCCATGTTGCCCAATGACCCCCATTCCTGAACTGGACTTGTAGGGTTTGAGGGCCCATAAAGTCGGAGTTATAAGCGTTCTGTCTCCTCTCTTGATAGCGTTGCGGGCTCAGATAGCCCATTAGTCCCTCTCCTGACATGGGAGTGAGGGGCCCAGCGGCCCCCTCTACTGAGATGGACTAGTGGGGCTGTGAGCCCAGTTTGTTGAGTGAACGTCTCCCCTAAGATTGATTAATAGGGAGATAGGCCCAGTTGCCCTTTCTAAGGTTTACTGTTAGAATTGAGAACTCATGTTGCCCAATATGGCTCCAACTACTCAGATGGACTTCTAGGATTGGGGGCTTATGTTGCCCAGCTGCCCCCTCTCCTGAGATAGACTGTTAGGGTTGATGGCCCAAATTGCCCAATGGTACCCTTTGCTATGGAGTTAGGGGCCCAGCTTCCCCCTCTCCTGAGGACTGCTGGGGGTTGAGGGCCCAGGTTGTAAAGTTACCCTCACCCCTGAGATTATTAGGGAGATAGGCCCATTTGCCCAGTCTTCTAAGGTGGACTGAATTGTGAACACATGTTGCCCCATGGCTCCAACTATTGAGATGGTCTCGTAGGAATGGGGATTTATGTTGCCCATTGGCCCCTCTCCTGCAATAAACTGATGGGAGTAATCAGCTGCCCCCTCTCCTGAGATGGACTGTTTGGGTTGAAGGCCCAATTTGCCCAATGGTCCGTCTCCTGATATGAAGGTGGGGCCCAGGTGGTCCAGCTGCCCCCCCTCTCCTGAAATTGACTGTTAGGGTTGAAGGCCCGGATTTCCCAATGGCCCTTCTGATATGGAGTTAGGGGCCCAGGTGGTCCAGCTAGCTGCCCCCCTCTCCTGAGATGGACTGTTGGGGTTGAAGGCCCAAATTGCCCAATGATCCCTCTCCTGATATGAAGGTGGGGCCCAGGCGGTCCAGCTGCCCCCCTCTCCTGAGATGGACTGTTAAGGTTGAAGGCCCCAATTGCCCAATGGTCCTTCTGATATGGAGTTAGGGACCCAGGTGGTCCAGCTAGCTGCCCCCTCTCTTGAGATGGACTAGTGGGGTTGTAAACCCAGGTTGCCCGCCCTCCCTCCCAAGATGGATTGATAGGAATATGGGCCCAGTTGCCCTCTCTCTTCACACGGACCCCCCAGGCTCCAATACCATCTCCCTCCTATAGTCACACCGCCTGGACCAGGGAATCTGACTCTGCTTTCTCTGTGGTCTGCTCTTGCGATTGGCTCCTCTGGGCACAGTCCGGGTTGTCGTGGATTTGCCTCGTATCTTCTCCGTCCGCCTCCTCCCTGGTCACCTGGCAGAGGCACACTTCTATTCCTGAGTCCCCGGTCAGCCTCCTCTGTCTGTAATGTTCTTCTTCATCCTCCTCATCCACCTCTTCGATATCCCAGCAGTGGTGACTGTCAAAGAAATCCACATAGGAGGAAAAGGCCGTCTGCTTGTGAAGGCCACGCTCCCTGCCACAAGCCCCCTCCCCCTGCTCCTCCTCCTCAGGACTGGCCTCCCAGCTCCCGCCTTCGCTGGCCGAGCTGCCCGGGCTGGTCCCCGTCTCGTCAGTCACTTGGACGGTGAAGGAGCTGCTGCCGGACAGCATACAGCCAGAGGTGCAGGAGCAGCTGCTGGTGTGCTCGGAGCTGGGGGTGAGGGAGGGGGGTGGGTCGGAGGGTGGGGGTGGAGGAGGCGACGAGGAGGAGGAGGGCAGACCCAGCTGGGTGAGGATGGAGCTGTATGGAGGAGGAGGGGTGGTGGGCCGGTACGCCACTTCCTCGTAGGCTGGAAGTTTGAATGATGATAGCGCCCCTAGAAGGAGAGGAGAATGCAGAGAGTCACATATTATGGAACCCCAGATAAGTACCTCCCCTTCCTGGCAGCCAATCAGCTTCTCCCTTCCCTCTTTTAAAAGGCAGATTGGAACGTGTAAGGGGGACACTGATTGGTTAATAGGAGGGAAAGGCACCATATTTTATTACCAAAATACGTAAATCCTCACAAAACTCGACTTCAACCTAAACACAACCTCAGGCTAAGAAACGGTTAAACATTGAACCCGCACAAAGATCTGGGGGGGGGGGGGGGGGGTGAAAGGACCAAGAGAAAAGCCACCCACCCAGAGACTGACAGACAGAAGATACAGGGACCTGACATTCCTCCACACCAGGGGGTCTACAATCTTCCCAAGAAGCTCAGTAAACGTGGTGTATCTAGATAAAGGAAGGCCCGTAGATGTGGTGTATCTGGATAAAGGAAGACCCGTGGATGTGGTGTATCTGGATAAAGGAAGGTCTGTAGACGTGGTGTATCTGGATAAAGGAAGGCCCGTAGATGTGGTGTATCTGGATAAAGGAAGGCCCGTAGACGTGGTGTATCTGGATAAAGGAAGGTCTGTAGACGTGGTGTATCTGGATAAAGGAAGGCCCGTAGATGTGGTGTATCTGGATAAAGGAAGGCCCGTAGATGTGGTGTATCTAGATAAAGGAAGGTCCGTAGACGTGGTGTATCTGGATAAAGGAAGGTCCGTAGACGTGGTGTATCTGGATAAAGGAAGGCCCGTAGACGTGGTGGATCTAGATAAAGGAAGGTCCGTAGACGTGGTGTATCTAGAAAAAGGAAGGTCTGTAGATGTGGTGTATCTGGATAAAGGAAGGCCCATAGATGTGGTGTATCTAGATAAAGGAAGACCCGTAGACGTGGTGTATCTAGATAAAGGAAGGTCAGCAGACATGGTGTAAGATAAAGGAAGGTCCGTAGACGTGGTGTATGTGGATAAAGGAAGGTCTGTAGATGTGGTGTATCTAGATAAAGGAAGGTCCGTAGACATGGTGTATCTAGATAAAGGAAGGTCTGTAGACGTGGTGTATCTAGAAAAAGGAAGGCCATAGATGTGGTGTATCTGGATAAAGGAAGACCCGTAGACGTGGTGTATCTAGATAAAGGAAGGTCAGCAGACATGGTGTAAGATAAAGGAAGGTCCGTAGACGTGGTGTATCTGGATAAAGGAAGGTCTGTAGATGTGGTGTATCTGGATAAAGGAAGGTCCGTAGATGTGGTGTATCTGGATAAAGGAAGGTCCGTAAACGTGGTGTATCTAGATAAAGGAAGGTCCGTAGACGTGGTGTATCTGGATAAAGGAAGGTCCGTAGACGTGATGTATCTAGATAAAGGAAGGCCCGTAGACGTGGTGTATCTGGATAAAGGAAGGTCCGTAGATGTGGTGTATCTGGATAAAGGAAGGTCCGTAAACGTGGTGTATCTAGATAAAGGAAGGTCTGTAGATGTGGTGTATCTAGATAAAGGAAGGCCCGTAGACGTGGTGTATCTGGATAAAGGAAGGCCCGTAGACGTGGTGTATCTAGATAAAGTAAGGCCCGTAGACGTGATGTATCTAGATAAAGTAAGGCCCGTAGACGTGATGTATCTAGATAAAGGAAGGTCTGTAGATGTGGTGTATCTAGATAAAGGAAGGTCCGTAGATGTGGTGTATCTAGATAAAGGAAGGTCCGTAGACGTGGTGTATCTAGATAAAGGAAGGCCCATAGATGTGGTGTATCTAGATAAAGGAAGGTCCGTAGATGTGGTGTATCTAGATAAAGGAAGGTCTGTAGATGTGGTGTATCTAGATAAAGGAAGGTCCGTAGACGTGGTGTATCTAGATAAAGGAAGGTCCGTAGATGTGGTGTATCTAGATAAAGGAAGGTCCGTAGATGTGGTGTATTTAGATAAAGGAAGGTCTGTAGATGTGGTGTATCTAGATAAAGGAAGGTCCGTAGACGTGGTGTATCTAGATAAAGGAAGGCCCATAGATGTGGTGTATCTAGATAAAGGAAGGTCCGTAGACGTGGTGTATCTAGATAAAGGAAGGTCCGTAGATGTGGTGTATTTAGATAAAGGAAGGTCTGTAGATGTGGTGTATCTGGATAAAGGAAGGTCCGTAGATGTGGTGTATCTGGATAAAGGAAGGTCTGTAGACGTGGTGTATCTGGATAAAGGAAGACCCGTAGATGTGGTGTATCTGGATAAAGGAAGGTCCGTAGACGTGGTGTATCTAGATAAAGGAAGGTCCGTAGACGTGGTGTATCTAGATAAAGGAAGGTCTGTAGACGTGGTGTATCTAGATAAAGGAAGGTCCGTAGACGTGGTATATCTGGATAAAGGAAGGCCCGTAGATGTGGTGTATCTGGATAAAGGAAGGTCCGTAGATGTGGTGTATCTAGATAAAGGAAAGTCCGTAGACGTGGTGTATGTGGATAAAGGAAGGTCCGTAGATGTGGTGTATCTGGATAAAGGAAGGCCCGTAGACGTGGTGTATCTAGATAAAGGAAGGCCCGTAGACGTGGTGTATCTAGATAAAGGAAGGTCCGTAGATGTGGTGTATCTAGATAAAGGAAGGCCCGTAGATGTGGTGTATCTGGATAAAGGAAGGTCCGTAGACGTGGTGTATCTGGATAAAGGAAGGCCCGTAGACGTGGTGTATCTAGATAAAGGAAGGTCCGTAGATGTGGTGTATCTAGATAAAGGAAGGCCCGTAGATGTGGTGTATCTGGATAAAGGAAGTCCGTAGACGTGGTGTATCGTAGAGGCCCGTAGATGTGGTGTATCTGGATAAAGGAAGGCCCGTAGACGTGGTGTATCTAGATAAAGGAAGGTCCGTAGATGTGGTGTATCTAGATAAAGGAAGGTCCGTAGATGTGGTGTATCTAGATAAAGGAAGGTCTGTAGATGTGGTGTATCTGGATAAAGGAAGGTCCGTAGACGTGGTGTATCTAGATAAAGGAAGGCCCGTAGACGTGGTGTATCTGGATAAAGGAAGGTCCGTAGACGTGGTGTATCTGGATAAAGGAAGGTCTGTAGACGTGGTGTATCTGGATAAAGGAAGGTCTGTAGACGTGGTGTATCTGGATAAAGGAAGGTCTGTAGACGTGGTGTATCTGGATAAAGGAAGGTCTGTAGATGTGGTGTATCTGGATAAAGGAAGGTCCGTAGATGTGGTGTATCTGGATAAAGGAAGGTCTGTAGACGTGGTGTATCTGGATAAAGGAAGGTCTGTAGACGTGGTGTATCTGGATAAAGGAAGGTCCGTAGACGTGGTATATCTGGATAAAGGAAGGTCCGTAGACGTGGTGTATCTGGATAAAGGAAGGCCCGTAGATGTGGTGTATCTAGATAAAGGAAGGTCCATAGACGTGGTGTATCTGGATAAAGGAAGGCCCGTAGACGTGGTGTATCTGGATAAAGGAAGGTACGTAGATGTGGTGTATCTGGATAAAGGAAGGTCCGTAGACGTGGTGTATCTGGATAAAGGAAGGTCCGTAGATGTGGTGTATCTGGATAAAGGAAGGCCCGTAGACGTGGTGTATCTGGATAAAGGAAGGTCAGTAGACGTGGTGTATCTGGACAAAGGAAGGCCCGTAGATGTGGTGTATCTGGATAAAGGAAGGCCCGTAGATGTGGTGTATCTGGATAAAGGAAGGTCCGTAGACGTGGTGTATCTGGATAAAGAAAGGTCTGTAGACGTGGTGTATCTGGATAAAGGAAGGTCCGTAGACGTGGTGTATCTGGATAAAGAAAGGTCTGTAGATGTGGTGTATCTGGATAAAGGAAGGTCCGTAGATGTGGTGTATCTGGATAAAGGAAGGCCCGTAGACGTGGTGTATCTGGATAAAGGAAGGTCCGTAGATGTGGTGTATCTGGATAAAGGAAGGCCCGTAGACGTGGTGTATCTGGATAAAGGAAGGTCTGTAGATGTGGTGTATCTGGATAAAGGAAGGCCCGTAGACGTGGTGTATCTGGATAAAGGAAGACCCGTAGACGTGGTATATCTGGATAAAGGAAGGTCTGTAGATGTGGTGTATCTGGATAAAGGAAGGCCCGTAGATGTGGTGTATCTAGATAAAGAAAGGGCCGTAGACATGGATAAAGGAAGGTCCGTAGACGTGGTGTATCTGGATAAAGGAAGGCCTGTAGACGTGGTGTATCTGGATAAAGGAAGGCCCGTAGACGTGGTGTATCTGGATAAAGGAAGGCCTGTAGACGTGGTGTATCTGGATAAAGGAAGGCCTGTAGACGTGGTGTATCTGGATAAAGGAAGGCCCGTAGACGTGGTGTATCTGGATAAAGGAAGGCCCGTAGACGTGGTGTATCTGGATAAAGGAAGGTCTGTAGATGTGATGTATCTGGATAAAGGAAGGTCCGTAGACGTGGTGTATCTAGATAAAGGAAGGTCCGTAGATGTGGTGTATCTGGATAAAGGAAGGCCTGTAGACGTGGTGTATCTGGATAAAGGAAGGTCTGTAGACGTGGTGTATCTGGATAAAGGAAGGTCCGTAGACGTGGTGTATCTGGATAAAGGAAGGTCTGTAGACGTGGTGTATCTGGATAAAGGAAGGTCTGTAGACGTGGTGTATCTGGATAAAGGAAGGTCTGTAGACGTGGTGTATCTGGATAAAGGAAGGTCCGTAGACGTGGTGTATCTGGATAAAGGAAGGCCCGTAGACGTGGTGTATCTGGATAAAGGAAGGCCCGTAGATGTGGTGTATCTGGATAAAGGAAGGTCTGTAGACGTGGTGTATCTGGATAAAGGAAGGTCCGTAGATGTGGTGTATCTGGATAAAGGAAGGTCCGTAGACGTGGTGTATCTGGATAATGGAAGGCCCGTAGACGTGGTGTATCTGGATAAAGGAAGGTCTGTAGACGTGGTGTATCTGGATAAAGGAAGGTCCGTAGATGTGGTGTATCTGGATAAAGGAAGGCCCGTAGACGTGGTGTATCTGGATAAAGGAAGGTCTGTAGACGTGGTGTATCTGGATAAAGGAAGGTCTGTAGACGTGGTGTATCTGGATAAAGGAAGGTCTGTAGATGTGGTGTATCTAGATAAAGGAAGGCCCGTAGACGTGGTGCAGCGAGTCTGAAAAGCTCGTACACCCACCCCGCTCAAAGACTTCTATATTGAATGGACACCGAAGCAAGAAATGATCATGATCGTTTCCTCCACCCCACCAAACTCCATTCTTGGACAATCTTCCAAAGAGCGATGATGCTTCAAGATGCCCTTTACATAGAATCTGCCATGGAATGAGCACCGGGCCAAATCCCGAAACTTTAAAAAGGGATTCTCTCCAGATTAATAAAATGCAGACCCTCAATCATAAAAGGGCCTGGGCAATCCCTCAAGGCCAGTGGCTCACTAAGAGACACCGGCAAAACACAGACAAAGCCAACGTACAGAAATATCGGGATCAGGTAATATTTAAGCAGGTCAATCCTTTCCCTGTAGGAGTGTTTCCAATCCTTCTAGCTGGCACCCTTGGCATCGGCATCTTGTAGCCTTCTTACCCAATTTGCAAGGTCGTAATCAATGCCCAAAACCTTAATTTCCTGCCGGGGCTCTGGGAAGATGTCCGGAAGCTCAAAGCCTTCGCCCCCTTCTCTCCCATCCAGAAAACCTCACTTTTATCCTGATTGATCTTTGAGCCAGATGCCTCAGCATATGGATCCATCACCAAGACCACCTCCTCCACCCCAGAGATGGAAACAGATGCGTCACCAGCATAGGCCCCAACCCTCAGAGGAGGCCCCCCTCCATCTAGACCTCTCCACCCCCATTCTTTCCTGTCCCCCCCCCCCCCCCCACGGGTCAGCAGTGTGTGCTAGGCTTTGGATACTTACTCAGATCAAGCATGGACGGCGGGTAATGGCAGGCACGATGGTAGGCGATAAGGTTTATCTCGCGCTGTCTTTGTTGGTGCTGCAGGCGCAGTTTGGCGCGGCGATGGCGATAGGCACAGCAACAACTGAGGAGAATGAGAACCGTCCAGAGGAGCCAAAACCCTGCGGGGAGGAGAGGGGCCACAATCCATAAAATGGTTCATTTATATCATCACATGAGCAATTTGTTTACTTCCCAATTCGTTTTTTTTAACCAATTTTGACAAATTAGTTCATTCCAGAATTTTTCAATTTCCTGAAATTTCGGGAATTTGGAAGTTTGAAAAGAAATTCCAATACCTGAAATTTAACAGGTATCAGTTCGTTATTATTTCCAATTTGATAGATTTTCTTTATTTTTTACGATTTTCGAATTTCCAATTTTTTTGAATTTCCGTATTTTCAAAAAAATAAAAAAGGAGGTTAAAGAGGTGGAGAGGAGTTTACCTTCCAGAACACCTCGGAGTTCCAGGTCAGAGAAGAACCCAGAGAGCAAGAAACCCAGAGGAGAAGAAACCCAGAGGAGAAGAAACCCAGAGGAGAAGAAACCCAGAGGAGAAGAAACCCAGAGGAGAAGAAACCCAGAGGAGAAGAAACCCAGAGGAGAAGAAACCCAGAGGAGAAGAAACCCAGAGAGCAAGAAACCCATAGGAGAAGAACCCAGAGGAGAAGAAACCCAGAGGAGAAGAAACCCAGAGGAGAAGAAACCCAGAGGAGAAGAAACCCAGAGGAGAAGAAACCCAGAGGAGAAGAAACCCAGAGGAGAAGAAACCCAGAGGAGAAGAAACCCAGAGGAGAAGAAACCCAGAGGAGAAGAAACCCAGAGGAGAAGAAACCCAGAGGAGAAGAAACCCAGAGGAGAAGAAACCCAGAGGAGAAGAAACCCAGAGGAGAAGAAACCCAGAGAGCAAGAAACCCATAGGAGAAGAACCCAGAGGAGAAGAAACCCAGAGGAGAAGAAACCCAGAGAGAAGAAACCCAGAGGAGAAGAAACCCAGAGGAGAAGAGAAGAAGAAACCCAGAGGAGAAGAAACCCAGAGGAGAAGAAACCCAGAGGAGAAGAAACCCAGAGGAGAAGAAACCCAGAGGAGAAGAAACCCAGAGGAGAAGAAACCCAGAGGAGAAGAAACCAAGAGGAGAAGAAACCCAGAGGAGAAGAAACCCAGAGGAGAAGAAACCCAGAGGAGAAGAAACCCAGAGGAGAAGAAACCCAGAGAAGAAGAAACCCAGAGAAGAAGAAACCCAGAGGAGAAGAAACCCAGAGGAGAAGAAACCCAGAGGAGAAGAAACCCAGAGGAGAAGAAACCCAGAGGAGAAGAGCCCAGAGGAGAAGAGCCCAGAGGAGAAGAAACCCAGAGGAGAAGAAACCCAGAGAAGAAGAACAATCCAGAGTAGAAGAAACCCAGAGGAGAAGAAAGCCAGAGGAGAAGAAAGCCAGAGGAGAAGAAAGCCAGAGGAGAAGAAAGCCAGAGGAGAAGAAAGCCAGAGGAGAAGAAACCCAGAGGAGAAGAAACCCAGAGGAGAAGAAACCCAGAGAAGAAGAAAGCCAGAGGAGAAGAAAGCCAGAGGAGAAGAAAGCCAGAGGAGAAGAAAGCCAGAGGAGAAGAAAGCCAGAGGAGAAGAAAGCCAGAGGAGAAGAAACCCAGAGGAGAAGAAACCCAGAGGAGAAGAAACCCAGAGGAGAAGAAACCCAGAGGAGAAGAGCCCAGAGGAGTAGAAACCCAGAGAAGAAGAAGAAACCCAGAGGAGAAGAAACACAGAGGAGAAGAAACCCAGAGGAGAAGAGCCCAGAGGAGAAGAAACCCAGAGAAGAAGAAGAAACCCAGAGAAGAAGAAACCCAGAGAAGAAGAAGAAACCCAGAGAAGAAGAAACCCAGAGAAGAAGATACCCAGAGGAGAAGAAACCCAGAGGAGAAGAAACCCAGAGGAGAAGAAACCCAGAGAAGAAGAAAGCCAGAGGAGAAGAAAGCCAGAGGAGAAGAAAGCCAGAGGAGAAGAAAGCCAGAGGAGAAGAAAGCCAGAGGAGAAGAAAGCCAGAGGAGAAGAAAGCCAGAGGAGAAGAAACCCAGAGGAGAAGAAACCCAGAGGAGAAGAGCCCAGAGGAGAAGAAACCCAGAGAAGAAGAAACCCAGAGAAGAAGAAACCCAGAGGAGAAGAAACCCAGAGGAGAAGAAACCCAGAGGAGAAGAAACCCAGAGGAGAAGAAACCCAGAGGAGAAGAGCCCAGAGGAGAAGAAAGCCAGAGGAGAAGAAAGCCAGAGGAGAAGAAACCCAGAGGAGAAGAAACCCAGAGGAGAAGAAACCCAGAGGAGAAGAGCCCAGAGGAGAAGAAACCCAGAGAAGAAGAAACCCAGAGAAGAAGAGCCCAGAGGAGAAGAAACCCAGAGAAGAAGAAGAAACCCAGAGAAGAAGAAGAAACCCAGAGAAGAAGAAACCCAGAGGAGAAGAAACACAGAGAAGAAGAAACCCAGAGGAGAAGAAACACAGAGGAGAAGAAACACAGAGAAGAAGAAACCCAGAGGAGAAGAAACACAGAGGAGAAGAAACCCAGAGGAGAAGAGCCCAGAGGAGAAGAAACCCAGAGAAGAAGAAGAAACCCAGAGAAGAAGAAACCCAGAGAAGAAGAAGAAACCCAGAGAAGAAGAAACCCAGAGAAGAAGATACCCAGAGGAGAAGAAACCCAGAGGAGAAGAAACCCAGAGGAGAAGAAACCCAGAGAAGAAGAAAGCCAGAGGAGAAGAAAGCCAGAGGAGAAGAAAGCCAGAGGAGAAGAAAGCCAGAGGAGAAGAAAGCCAGAGGAGAAGAAAGCCAGAGGAGAAGAAACCCAGAGGAGAAGAAACCCAGAGGAGAAGAGCCCAGAGGAGAAGAAACCCAGAGAAGAAGAAACCCAGAGAAGAAGAAACCCAGAGGAGAAGAAACCCAGAGGAGAAGAAACCCAGAGGAGAAGAAACCCAGAGGAGAAGAGCCCAGAGGAGAAGAAAGCCAGAGGAGAAGAAAGCCAGAGGAGAAGAAACCCAGAGGAGAAGAAACCCAGAGGAGAAGAAACCCAGAGGAGAAGAGCCCAGAGGAGAAGAAACCCAGAGAAGAAGAAACCCAGAGAAGAAGAGCCCAGAGGAGAAGAAACCCAGAGAAGAAGAAGAAACCCAGAGAAGAAGAAGAAACCCAGAGAAGAAGAAACCCAGAGGAGAAGAAACACAGAGGAGAAGAAACACAGAGAAGAAGAAACCCAGAGGAGAAGAAACACAGAGGAGAAGAAACACAGAGGAGAAGAAACCCAGAGGAGAAGAGCCCAGAGGAGAAGAAACCCAGAGAAGAAGATACCCAGAGAAGAAGAAACCCAGAGGAGAAGAAACCCAGAGGAGAAGAAACCCAGAGGAGAAGAAGAAACCCAGAGAAGAAGAAGAAACCCAGAGAAGAAGATACCCAGAGGAGAAGAAACCCAGAGGAGAAGAAACCCAGAGGAGAAGAAACCCAGAGGAGAAGAAACCCAGAGAAGAAGATACCCAGAGAAGAAGAAACCCAGAGGAGAAGAAACCCAGAGGAGAAGAAACCCAGAGGAGAAGAAACCCAGAGGAGAAGAAACCCAGAGGAGAAGAGCCCAGAGGAGAAGAAACCCAGAGAAGTAGAGCTCAGAGAACTTAACCCAGACGCTAGACTCCAAACCTGGACCTGAACCCAGACGCTAGACTCCAAACCTGGACCTGAACCCAGACGCTAGACTCCAAACCTGGACCTGAACCCAGACGCTAGACTCCAAACCTGGACCTGAACCCAGACGCTAGACTCCAAACCTGGACCTGAACCCAGACGCTAGACTCCAAACCTGGACCTGAACCCAGACGCTAGACTCCAAACCTGGACCTGAACCCAGACGCTAGACTCCAAACTTGGACCTGAACCCAGACGCTAGACTCCAAACCTGGACCTGAACCCAGACGCTAGACTCCAAACCT
This sequence comes from Rana kukunoris, assembly GCA_029574335.1. Lineage (NCBI taxonomy): Eukaryota > Metazoa > Chordata > Amphibia > Anura > Ranidae > Rana > Rana kukunoris. Next base: position 54,883 of record JAJQKJ010000575.1, on the reverse strand, counting down.
GGACCTGAACCCAGACGCTAGACTCCAAACTTGGACCTGAACCCAGACGCTAGACTCCAAACCTGGACCTGAACCCAGACGCTAGACTCCAAACCTGGACCTGAACCCAGACGCTAGACTCCAAACCTGGACCTGAACCCAGACGCTAGACTCCAAACCTGGACCTGAACCCAGACGCTAGACTCCAAACCTGGACCTGAACCCAGACGCTAGACTCCAAACTTGGACCTGAACCCAGACGCTAGACTCCAAACCTGGACCTGAACCCAGACGCTAGACTCCAAACCTGGACCTGAACCCAGACGCTAGACTCCAAACCTGGACCTGAACCCAGACGCTAGACTCCAAACCTGGACCTGAACCCAGACGCTAGACTCCAAACCTGGACCTGAACCCAGACGCTAGACTCCAAACCTGGACCTGAACCCAGACGCTAGACTCCAAACCTGGACCTGAACCCAGACGCTAGACTCCAAACCTGGACCTGAACCCAGACGCTAGACTCCAAACTTGGACCTGAACCCAGACGCTAGACTCCAAACCTGGACCTGAACCCAGACGCTAGACTCCAAACCTGGACCTGAACCCAGACGCTAGACTCCAAACCTGGACCTGAACCCAGACGCTAGACTCCAAACCTGGACCTGAACCCAGACGCTAGACTCCAAACCTGGACCTGAACCCAGACGCTAGACTCCAAACCTGGACCTGAACCCAGACGCTAGACTCCAAACCTGGACCTGAACCCAGACGCTAGACTCCAAACCTGGACCTGAACCCAGACGCTAGACTCCAAACCTGGACCTGAACCCAGACGCTAGACTCCAAACCTGGACCTGAACCCAGACGCTAGACTCCAAACCTGGACCTGAACCCAGACGCTAGACTCCAAACTTGGACCTGAACCCAGACGCTAGACTCCAAACCTGGACCTGAACCCAGACGCTAGACTCCAAACCTGGACCTGAACCCAGACGCTAGACTCCAAACTTGGACCTGAACCCAGACGCTAGACTCCAAACCTGGACCTGAACCCAGACGCTAGACTCCAAACCTGGACCTGAACCCAGACGCTAGACTCCAAACCTGGACCTGAACCCAGACGCTAGACTCCAAACCTGGACCTGAACCCAGACGCTAGACTCCAAACCTGGACCTGAACCCAGACGCTAGACTCCAAACTTGGACCTGAACCCAGACGCTAGACTCCAAACCTGGACCTGAACCCAGACGCTAGACTCCAAACCTGGACCTGAACCCAGACGCTAGACTCCAAACCTGGACCTCAACCCAGACGCTAGACTCCAAACCTGGACCTGAATCCCAGACGCTAGACTCCAAACCTGGACCTGAACCCAGACGCTAGACTCCAAACCTGGACCTGAACCCAGACGCTAGACTCCAAACCTGGACCTGAACCCAGACGCTAGACTCCAAACCTGGACCTGAACCCAGACGCTAGACTCCAAACCTGGACCTGAACCCAGACGCTAGACTCCAAACCTGGACCTGAACCCAGACGCTAGACTCCAAACTTGGACCTGAACCCAGACGCTAGACTCCAAACCTGGACCTGAACCCAGACGCTAGACTCCAAACCTGGACCTGAACCCAGACGCTAGACTCCAAACCTGGACCTGAACCCAGACGCTAGACTCCAAACCTGGACCTGAACCCAGACGCTAGACTCCAAACCTGGACCTGAACCCAGACGCTAGACTCCAAACTTGGACCTGAACCCAGACGCTAGACTCCAAACCTGGACCTGAACCCAGACGCTAGACTCCAAACCTGGACCTGAACCCAGACGCTAGACTCCAAACCTGGACCTGAACCCAGACGCTAGACTCCAAACCTGGACCTGAACCCAGACGCTAGACTCCAAACCTGGACCTGAACCCAGACGCTAGACTCCAAACCTGGACCTGAACCCAGACGCTAGACTCCAAACCTGGACCTGAACCCAGACGCTAGACTCCAAACCTGGACCTGAACCCAGACACCAACTGCAAACCCGGATCTGAACCTTTCAGTGGAGGAGCTGAATCTCATGTCATCAATTTCCTGCCAATAGTTACATTAATTACATATAAATTGAGTTCTCAGAAAGGAAATCCTTCATTCTGGGTGGAGAGGGAATCCCCGGTGATGTCATAGTGGTGATGTCATACTCACACCACAGCTCGTAGTAGTAGGTGCAGCAGCCAGTCTCCCCGCAGCAGTGCCCGCTCTCACACACGTAGGGCTTATTGTTCACCCCGGGGCATTGCTCCCGCGTCTGCGGAGAGGACAAACGGGTCATGTGATGGACAACAAATCACAGCAAACACACAAACCCCTCCCCCCGCCCCGCCCCCACATTCTAGAATCACCATAACCCACCAATCCAACGCTGACCCTCCCCCTCCACCCACCAATCCAACACTGACCCTCCCCCCTCCCCCCACCAATCCAACACTGACCCTCCCCCTTCACCCACCAATCCAACACTGACCCTCCCCCTCCACCCACCAATCCAACACTGACCCTCCCCCTCCCCCCACCAATCCAACACTGACCCTCCCCCTCCACCCACCAATCCAACGCTGACCCTCCCCCTCCACCCACCAATCCCAACACTGACCCTCCCCCTCCACCCACCAATCCAACACTGACCCTCCCCCTCCACCCACCAATCCAACACTGACCCTCCCCCTCCACCCACCAATCCAACACTGACCCTCCCCCTCCACCCACCAATCCAACAATGACCCTCCCCCTCCACCCACCAATCCAACGACCCTCCCCCTTCACCCACCAATCCAACACTGACCCTCCCCCTCCACCCACCAATCCAACACTGACCCTCCCCCTCCACCCACCAATCCAACACTGACCCTCCCCCCCACCCACCAATCCAACCTGACCCTCCCCCTCCACCCACCAATCCAACACTGACCCTCCCCCTCCACCCACCAATCCAACGCTGACCCTCCACCTCCACCCACCAATCCAACGCTGACCCTCCCCCTTCACCCACCAATCCAACACTGACCCTCCCCCTCCACCCACCAATCCAACACTGACCCTCCCCCTCCACCCACCAATCCAACACTGACCCTCCCCCTCCACCCACCAATCCAACGCTGACCCTCCCCCTCCACCCACCAATCCAACGCTGACCCTCCCCCTCCACCCACCAATCCAACGCTGACCCTCCCCCTCCACCCACCAACCCTGACCCCCCCCTCCACCCACCAATCCAACGCTGACCCTCCCCCTCCACCCACCAATCCAACACTGACCCTCCACCTCCACCCACCAATCCAACACTGACCCTCCCCCTCCACCCACCAATCCACTGACCCTCCCCCTCCACCCACCAACACCGACCCTCCCCCTCCACCCACAATCCACGCTGACCCTCCCCCTCCACCCACCAATCCAAGACCCTCCCCCTCCACCCACCAATCCAACGACCCTCCCCCTCCAACGCTGACCCTCCAACACCCCTCCACCACCTCCACCCACCAATCCAACACTGACCCTCCCCCTCCACCCACCAATCCAACGCTGACCCTCCCCCTCCACCCACCAATCCAACGCTGACCCTCCCCCCCCTCCACCCACCAATCCAACGCTGACCCTCCCCCTCCACCCACCAATCCAACGCTGACCCTCCCCCTCCACCCACCAATCCAACGCTGACCCTCCCCCTCCACCCACCAATCCAACAACGACCCTCCCCCCACCAAGCCAACGCTGACCCTCCCCCTCCACCCACCAATCCAACAATGACCCTCCCCCTCCACCCACCAATCCAACAATGACCCTCCCCCCACCAAGCCAACGCTGACCCTCCCCCTCCACCCACCAATCCAACGCTGACCCTCCCCCTCCACCCACCAATCCAACGCTGACCCTCCCCCTCCAATCCAACACTGACCCTCCCCCTCCACCCAGAGCACCCACCAATCCAACATTTTGATCCAAACTCCTCTTCCTCCAATGAGAGCACCCCCCAATTTCATGCCGACTCCTCCCCCTCCAACCCAAACACCCCCAGTTCCATCCTGGCTCTCCTACTCCAAACAGAGCACCTCCAATTTTGTCCTGACTTCAACTAATCTACGCCCCATTCCAACCTGACCCCTCCCTCTACAGCCAAAGCACCAACCCCCCTCCCCCCAATTCCATCCTGCCCCCTCCAGCCTAACTACCCCCAATCCCATCTCATATCCTGACCCCTCCCACTCCAGCCAGGATATTCCCAGTCCCATCCCAACGCTACCCCCCTTATAAATCAGAACCCCCCCCCCCCCAATTCCCTCCTGACTCCCTCAGCCAGACTAACACTTATACCATCCCAACCGTGGCCCCCCTCAATTCCACCCTGCCCCCCTCCACCCACAACAGCCCCACACCCAGCACAGTTGAACACAGAAATTCCACAAAACCCCTGCTCTCTGCCCCCCCCCCCCCCCCCCGTGAGGAGGACCACCCAAGGCTATACCGACCCCTCACTCCCCAGGCTATACCGGCCCCGGAGTAAATTCTCCATCTCTGATCCCCAAGAACTGCACCATTGTCCTCTGAAGGAGCACCGAGGGCCCCCCCCAAACCTTCTCTGCAGTAACATCAGCCCTGAAAAACTAAATGATTGAGTATTGTAGTGCCCCCCCCTCCCCCTCCATTAATGCCTTGGCATTGATCACATGACCGGAAGGTAAGGTTCTGTTTGAGGAACATTCTAATAACAGGTCCTCTTCACCCCGAACTCTACACCGGAGTCCACTCCACCAATCACCAAAGTACTGGAGATCCCGCCCCCGGTGCACCGTGGATGGGACCCTCCCGGGGACTCACCTCGTTATTGGGGGTGAAGGACGGCAGTAAATGTTCAGCAGCGAGCATGTGAGCGTCATACAGTCCCGGCACAACCATGTCTGAGTGAAGTCCCACCGACCGACAGACAATGATACACTCTACACCGAACCTCCCCCTCCCCCGCCCCCGTCTGTGTACTGTAAACACAAAGTAACATTCTACACCCAACAAACCGAGATACAACCGGAGCCGACCGACCCACCACCGTCACCACCTACCCGGAGATCCGTCCAAACCGGAACCATCGTCCACCACTATGGGGTCCGTCCAAACCAGAACCGTCACCACCTACAGCGAGATCCGTCCAAACCGGAACCATCACCAACCACTGTGGGGTCCATCCAAACCAGAACCGTCACGACCTACAGCGAGGTCCATCCAAACCAGAACCATCACCAACCACTATGGGGTCCATCCAAACCGGAACCATCACCAACCACTATGGGGTCTATCCAAACCGGAACCATCACCAACCACTATGGGGTCCATCCAAACCAGAACCATCACCAACCACTATGGGGTCTATCCAAACCGGAACCATCACCAACCACTATGGGGTCCATCCAAACCGGAACCATCACCCACCACTATGGGGTCCATCCAAACCGGAACCATCACCAACCACTATGGGGTCTATCCAAACCGGAACCATCACCAACCACTATGGGGTCCATCCAAACCAGAACCATCACCAACCACTATGGGGTCCATCCAAACCGGAACCATCACCAACCACTATGGGGTCCATCCAAACCGGAACCATCACCAACCACTATGGGGTCTATCCAAACCGGAACCATCACCAACCACTATGGGGTCTATCCAAACAGGAACCATCACCAACCACTATGGGGTCTATCCAAACCGGAACCATCACCAACCACTATGGGGTCTATCCAAACCGGAACCATCACCGACCACTATGGGGTCCATCCAAACCGGAACCATCACCAACCACTATGGGGTCTATCCAAACCGGAACCATCACCAACCACTATGGGGTCCATCCAAACCAGAACCATCACCAACCACTATGGGGTCCATCCAAACCGGAACCATCACCAACCACTATGGGGTCCATCCAAACCGGAACCATCACCAACCACTATGGGGTCTATCCAAACCGGAACCTTCACCGACCACTATGGGGTCCATCCAAACCGGAACCATCACCAACCACTATGGGGTGTATCCAAACCGGAACAATCACCAACCACTATGGGAACCGTCCAAACCGGAACCATCACCAACCACTATGGGGTCTATCCAAACCGGAACCATCACCGACCACTATGGGGTCCATCCAAACCGGAACCATCACCAACCACTATGGGGTCTATCCAAACCGGAACAATCACCGACCACTATGGGGTCTATCCAAACCGGAACCATCACCAACCACTATGGGGTCTATCCAAACCGGAACCATCGTCCAGCACTATGGGGTCTATCCAAACCGGAACCATCACCGACCACTATGGGGACCATCCAAACCGGAACAATCACCGACCACTATAGGGTCTATCCAAACCGGAACCATCGTCCAGCACTATGGGGTCTATCCAAACCGGAACCATCACCGACCACTATGGGGACCATCCAAACCAGAACAGTCACCACCTACAACGAGATCCGTCCAAACCGGAACCATCGTCCACCACTATGGGGTCTATCCAAACCAGAACCGTCACCACCTACAGTGAGATCCGTCCAAACCGGAACCATCGTCCACCACTATGGGGTCCGTCCAAACCGGAAAACAATCACCGACCACTATGGGGTCTATCTAAACCGGAACAATCACCGACCACTATGGGGTCCGTCCAAACCGGAACCATCACCGACCACTAAGGGAACCGTCCAAACCGGAACCATCACCGACCACTATAGGGTCTATCCAAACCGGAACCATCGTCCAGCACTATGGGGTCTATCCAAACCGGAACCATCACTGACCACTATGGGGTCTATCCAAACCGGAAACATCACTGACCACTATGGGAACCGTCCAAACCGGAACCATCACCGACCACTATGGGGTCTATCCAAACTGGAAACATCGTCCAGCACTATGGGGTCCATCCAAACCGGAACCATCACTGACCACTATGGGGTCCATCCAAACCGGAACCATCACCGACCACTATGGGAACCGTCCAAACCGGAACCATCACTGACCACTATGGGGTCCATCCAAACCGGAACCATCACTGACCACTATAGGGTCTATCCAAACCGGAACCATCACCGACCACTATGGGGTCTATCCAAACTGGAACCATCACTGACCACTATGGGGTCTATCCAAACTGGAAACATCGTCCAGCACTATGGGGTCCATCCAAACCGGAACCATCACTGACCACTATAGGGTCTATCCAAACCGGAACCATCACCGACCACTATGGGGTCTATCCAAACCGGAACCATCACCGACCACTATAGGGTCTATCCAAACCGGAACCATCACCGACCACTATGGGGTCTATCCAAACCGGAACCATCACCAACCACTATGGGGTCTATCCAAACCGGAACCATCACCGACCACTATGGGGTCTATCCAAACTGGAAACATCGTCCAGCACTATGGGGTCCATCCAAACCGGAACCATCACCGACCACTATAGGGTCTATCCAAACCGGAACCATCACCGACCACTATGGGGTCTATCCAAACCGGAACCATCACCAACCACTATGGGGTCTATCCAAACCGGAACCATCACTGACCACTATGGGGTCTATCCAAACCGGAACCATCACCGACCACTATGGGGTCTATCCAAACTGGAAACATCGTCCAGCACTATGGGGTCCATCCAAACCGGAACCATCACCGACCACTATGGGGTCTATCCAAACCGGAACCATCACTGACCACTATGGGGTCTATCCAAACCGGAACCATCACCGACCACTATAGGGTCTATCCAAACCGGAACCATCACCGACCACTATGGGGTCTATCCAAACCGGAACCATCACTGACCACTATGGGGTCTATCCAAACTGGAAACATCGTCCAGCACTATGGGGTCCATCCAAACCGGAACCATCACCGACCACTATGGGAACCGTCCAAACCGGAACCATCACCGACCACTATGGGGTCTATCCAAACCGGAACCATCACCGACCACTATGGGAACCGTCCAAACCGGAACCATCACCGACCACTATGGGGTCTATCCAAACTGGAAACATCGTCCAGCACTATGGGGTCCATCCAAACCGGAACCATCACCGACCACTATGGGGTCTATCCAAACCGGAACCATCACCGACCACTATAGGGTCTATCCAAACCGGAACCATCACCGACCACTATGGGGTCTATCCAAACCGGAACCATCACCAACCACTATGGGGTCTATCCAAACCGGAACCATCACCGACCACTATGGGGTCTATCCAAACCGGAACCATCACCGACCACTATAGGGTCTATCCAAACCGGAACCATCACCGACCACTATGGGGTCCATCCAAACCGGAACCATCACCGACCACTATGGGGTCTATCCAAACCGGAACCATCACTGACCACTATGGGGTCTATCCAAACTGGAAACATCGTCCAGCACTATGGGGTCCATCCAAACCGGAACCATCACTGACCACTATAGGGTCTATCCAAACCGGAACCATCACCGACCACTATGGGGTCTATCCAAACCGGAACCATCACCGACCACTATAGGGTCTATCCAAACCGGAACCATCACCGACCACTATGGGGTCTATCCAAACCGGAACCATCACCGACCACTATGGGGTCTATCCAAACCGGAACCATCACCAACCACTATGGGGTCTATCCAAACCGGAACCATCACCGACCACTATGGGGTCCATCCAAACCGGAACCATCACCGACCACTATGGGGTCTATCCAAACCGGAACCATCACCGACCACTATGGGGTCTATCCAAACCGGAACCATCACCAACCACTATGGGGTCTATCCAAACCGGAACCATCACCGACCACTATGGGGTCCATCCAAACCGGAACCATCACCGACCACTATGGGGTCTATCCAAACCGGAACCATCACCGACCACTATGGGGTCTATCCAAACCGGAACCATCACCAACCACTATGGGGTCTATCCAAACCGGAACCATCACCGACCACTATGGTGGCCATCCAAATCGGAACCATCACCATTCCGCCCTCATATTGAAGATCCCGCCCTCATATTGAAGATCCCGCCCTCATATTGAAGATCCCGCCCTCATATTGAAGATCCCGCCCTCCTGAACCTCATTCACCCTTCATGGATTCCACTCATCTCCATCTTTCCTCCAGACTGAAGTAGGAAGTTTCTGAAATCTCTCCTGATAGGATGTGTCAGCTTTCTGGGGTCAGGGGGAGGAGTCTGTGGATGAAGTGTCAGCTTTCTGTGGTCAGGGGGAGGAGTCTGAGTGAAGTGTCAGCTTTCTGGGGTCAGGGGGAGGAGTCTGTGGGTGAAGTGTCAGCTCCTGGGGTCAGGGGGAGGAGTCTGTGAGTGAAGTGTCAGCTCATAGGGTCAGGGGGGAGGAGTCTGTGGGTGAAGTGTCAGCTCATGGGGTCAGGGGGAGGAGTCTGTGTGTGAAGTGTCAGCTCATGGGGTCAGGGGGAGGAGTCTGTGGATGAAGTGTCAGCTCTTGCGGTCAGGGGGAGGAGTCTGTGAGTGTAGTGTCAGCTCATGGGGTCAGGGGGAGGAGTCTGTGGGGGAAGTGTCAGCTCATGGGGTCAGGGGAGGAGTCTGTGGATGAAGTGTCAGCTCTTGCGGTCAGGGGGAGGAGTCTGTGGGGGAAGTGTCAGCTCCTGGAGTCAGGGGGAGGAGTCTGTGGGTGAAGTGTCAGCTCCTGGAGTCAGGGGGAGGAGTCTGTGGATGAAGTGTCAGCTCCTGGGGTCAGGGGGAGGAGTCTGTGTGTGAAGTGTCAGCTCATGGGGTCAGGGGGAGGAGTCTGTGTGTGAAGTGTCAGCTCATGGGGTCAGGGGGAGGAGTCTGTGGATGAAGTGTCAGCTCTTGCGGTCAGGGGGAGGAGTCTGTGGGGGAAGTGTCAGCTCTTGCGGTCAGGGGGAGGAGTCTGTGGGGGAAGTGTCAGCTCATGGGGTCAGGGGGAGGAGTCTGTGGATGAAGTGTCAGCTCTTGCTTTCAGGGGGAGGAGTCTGTGGATGAAGTGTCAGCTCTTGCGGTCAGGGGGAGGAGTCTGTGGATGAAGTGTCAGCTCTTGCGGTCAGGGGGAGGAGTCTGTGGGGGAAGTGTCAGCTCCTGGGGTCAGGGGGAGGAGTCTGTGGGTGAAGTGTCAGCTCCTGGGGTCAGAGGGAGGAGTCTGTGGGTGAAGTGTCAGCTCCTGGGGTCAGGGGGAGGAGTCTGTGGGTGAAGTGTCAGCTCCTGGGGTCAGGGGGAGGAGTCTGTGGGTGAAGTGTCAGCTCCTGGGGTCAGGGGGAGGAGTCTGTGGGTGAAGTGTCAGCTCCTGGGGTCAGGGGGAGGAGTCTGTGGGTGAAGTGTCAGCTCTTGCGGTCAGGGGGAGGAGTCTGTGGGTGAAGTGTCAGCTCCTGGGGTCAGGAGGAGGAGTCTGTGGGGGAAGTGTCAGCTCCTGGGGTCAGGGGGAGGAGTCTGTGGGTGAAGTGTCAGCTCCTGGGGTTAGGGGGAGGAGTCTGTGGGTGAAGTGTCAGCTCCTGTGGTCAGGGGGAGGAGTCTGTGGGTGAAGTGTCAGCTCCTGGAGTCAGGGGGAGGAGTCTGTGGGTGAAGTGTCAGCTCCTGGGGTCAGGGGGAGGAGTCTGTGGGTGAAGTGTCAGCTCCTGTGGTCAGGGGGAGGAGTCTGTGGGTGAAGTGTCAGCTCCTGGGGTTAGGGGGAGGAGTCTGTGGATGAAGTGTCAGCTCTTGCGGTCAGGGGGAGGAGTCTGTGTGTGAAGTGTCAGCTCCTGGGGTCAGGGGGAGGAGTCTGTGGATGAAGTGTCAGCTCTTGCTTTCAGGGGGAGGAGTCTGTGGGTGAAGTGTCAGCTCTTGCGGTCAGGGGGAGGAGTCTGTGGGGGAAGTGTCAGGGGGAGGAGTCTGTGGGTGAAGTGTCAGCTCCTGGGGTCAGGGGGAGGAGTCTGTGGATGAAGTGTCAGCTCCTGGGGTCAGGGGAGGAGTCTGTGGGTGATCTGTCAGCTCCTGGGGTCAGGGGGGGGAGTCTGTGGGTGAAGTGTCAGCTCCTGGGGTCAGGGGGAGGAGTCTGTGGGTGAAGTGTCAGCTCCTGGGGTCAGGGGGAGGAGTCTGTGGGTGAAGTGTCAGCTCCTGGGGTCAGGGGGAGGAGTCTGTGGGGGAAGTGTCAGCTCCTGGGGTCAGGGGGAGGAGTCTGTGGATGAAGTGTCAGCTCCTGGGGTCAGGGGGAGGAGTCTGTGGGTGAAGTGTCAGCTCCTGGGGTCAGGGGGAGGAGTCTGTGGGGGAAGTGTCAGCTCCTGGGGTCAGGGGGAGGAGTCTGTGGATGAAGTGTCAGCTCCTGGGGTCAGGGGGAGGAGTCTGTGGATGAAGTGTCAGCTCCTGGGGTCAGGGGGAGGAGTCTGTGGATGAAGTGTCAGCTCCTGGGGTCAGGGGGAGGAGTCTGTGGATGAAGTGTCAGCTCCTGGGGTCAGGGGGAGGAGTCTGTGGGTGAAGTGTCAGCTCCTGGGGTCAGGGGGAGGAGTCTGAGGGGGAAGTGTCAGCTCCTGGGGTCAGGGGGAGGAGTCTGTGGATGAAGTGTCAGCTCCTGGGGTCAGGGGGAGGAGTCTGTGGATGAAGTGTCAGCTCCTGGGGTCAGGGGGAGGAGTCTGTGGGGGAAGTGTCAGCTCCTGGGGTCAGGGGGAGGAGTCTGTGGATGAAGTGTCAGCTCCTGGGGTCAGGGGGAGGAGTCTGTGGATGAAGTGTCAGCTCCTGGGGTCAGGGGGAGGAGTCTGTGGGTGAAGTGTCAGCTCCTGGGGTCAGGGGGAGGAGTCTGTGGGGGAAGTGTCAGCTCCTGGGGTCAGGGGGAGGAGTCTGTGGATGAAGTGTCAGCTCCTGGGGTCAGGGGGAGGAGTCTGTGGATGAAGTGTCAGCTCCTGGGGTCAGGGGGAGGAGTCTGTGGATGAAGTGTCAGCTCCTGGGGTCAGGGGGAGGAGTCTGTGGGTGAAGTGTCAGCTCCTGGGGTCAGGGGGAGGAGTCTGAGGGGGAAGTGTCAGCTCCTGGGGTCAGGGGGAGGAGTCTGTGGGTGAAGTGTCAGCTCCTGGGGTCAGGGGGAGGAGTCTGAGGGGGAAGTGTCAGCTCCTGGGGTCAGGGGGAGGAGTCTGTGGGTGAAGTGTCAGCTCATGGGGTCAGGGGGAGGAGTCTGTGGGTGAAGTGTCAGCTCCTGGGGTCAGGGGGAGGAGTCTGTGGGTGAAGTGTCAGCTCCTGGGGTCAGGGGGAGGAGTCTGTGGATGAAGTGTCAGCTCCTGGGGTCAGGGGGAGGAGTCTGTGGATGAAGTGTCAGCTCCTGGGGTCAGGGGGAGGAGTCTGTGGAGGTGAAGTGTCAGCTCCTGGGGTCAGGGGGAGGAGTCTGTGGATGAAGTGTCAGCTCCTGGGGTCAGGGGGAGGAGTCTGTGGATGAAGTGTCAGCTCCTGGGGTCAGGGGGAGGAGTCTGTGGATGAAGTGTCAGCTCCTGGGGTCAGGGGGAGGAGTCTGTGGGAAGTGTCAGCTCCTGGGGTCAGGGGGAGGAGTCTGTGGGTGAAGTGTCAGCTCCTGGGGTCAGGGGGAGGAGTCTGAGGGGGAAGTGTCAGCTCCTGGGGTCAGGGGGAGGAGTCTGTGGGTGAAGTGTCAGCTCCTGGGGTCAGGGGGAGGAGTCTGAGGGGGAAGTGTCAGCTCCTGGGGTCAGGGGGAGGAGTCTGTGGGTGAAGTGTCAGCTCCTGGGGTCAGGGGGAGGAGTCTGTGGGTGAAGTGTCAGCTCCTGGGGTCAGGGGGAGGAGTCTGAGGGGGAAGTGTCAGCTCCTGGGGTCAGGGGGAGGAGTCTGTGGGTGAAGTGTCAGCTCCTGGGGTCAGGGGGAGGAGTCTGTGGGTGAAGTGTCAGCTCCATGGGGTCAGGGGGAGGAGTCTGTGGGTGAAGTGTCAGCTCCTGGGGTCAGGGGGAGGAGTCTGTGGGGGAAGTGTCAGCTCCTGGGGTCAGGGGGAGGAGTCTGTGGGTGAAGTGTCAGCTCCTGGGGTCAGGGGGAGGAGTCTGTGGGTGAAGTGTCAGCTCCTGGGGTCAGGGGGAGGAGTCTGTCAGGGGAGGAGTCTGTGAAGTGTCAGCTCCTGGGGTCAGGGGGAGGAGTCTGTGGGTGAAGTGTCAGCTCCTGGGGTCAGGGGGAGGAGTCTGTGGGGGAAGTGTCAGCTCCTGGGGTCAGGGGGAGGAGTCTGTGGATGAAGTGTCAGCTCCTGGGGTCAGGGGGAGGAGTCTGTGGGTGAAGTGTCAGCTCCTGGGGTCAGGGGGAGGAGTCTGAGGGGATGAAGTGTCAGCTCCTGGGGTCAGGGGGAGGAGTCTGTGGGTGAAGTGTCAGCTCCTGGGGTCAGGGGGAGGAGTCTGAGGGGGAAGTGTCAGCTCCTGGGGTCAGGGGGAGGAGTCTGTGGGTGAAGTGTCAGCTCTGGGGTCAGGGGGAGGAGTCTGTGGGTGAAGTGTCAGCTCCTGGGGTCAGGGGGAGGAGTCTGTGGGTGAAGTGTCAGCTCCTGGGGTCAGGGGGAGGAGTCTGTGGATGAAGTGTCAGCTCCTGGGGTCAGGGGGAGGAGTCTGTGGATGAAGTGTCAGCTCCTGGGGTCAGGGGGAGGAGTCTGTGGGTGAAGTGTCAGCTCCTGGGGTCAGGGGAGGAGTCTGTGGGGGAAGTGTCAGCTCCTGGGGTCAGGGGGAGGAGTCTGTGGATGAAGTGTCAGCTCCTGGGGTCAGGGGGAGGAGTCTGTGGATGAAGTGTCAGCTCCTGGGGTCAGGGGGAGGAGTCTGTGGATGAAGTGTCAGCTCCTGGGGTCAGGGGGAGGAGTCTGTGGGTGAAGTGTCAGCTCCTGGGGTCAGGGGGAGGAGTCTGAGGGGGAAGTGTCAGCTCCTGGGGTCAGGGGGAGGAGTCTGTGGGTGAAGTGTCAGCTCCTGGGGTCAGGGGGAGGAGTCTGAGGGGGAAGTGTCAGCTCCTGGGGTCAGGGGGAGGAGTCTGTGGGTGAAGTGTCAGCTCATGGGGTCAGGGGGAGGAGTCTGTGGGTGAAGTGTCAGCTCCTGGGGTCAGGGGGAGGAGTCTGTGGGGGAAGTGTCAGCTCATGGGGTCAGGGGGAGGAGTCTGTGGGTGAAGTGTCAGCTCCTGGGGTCAGGGGGAGGAGTCTGTGGGGGAAGTGTCAGCTCCTGGGGTCAGGGGGAGGAGTCTGTGGATGAAGTGTCAGCTCCTGGGGTCAGGGGGAGGAGTCTGTGGGTGAAGTGTCAGGGGGAGGAGTCTGTGGGTAAAGTGTCAGCTCCTGGGGTCAGGGGGAGGAGTCTGTGGATGAAGTGTCAGCTCCTGGGGTCGGGGGAGGAGTCTGTGGGTGGTGTCAGCTCCTCAGGGGGGAGGGGCTTTTTAGTAAAGTGTCAGTTCTTGGGGTGAGGGGGAGGAGTTTGTAGGTAAATGGGAGGAGTTTAGCAGTATACAGTTCCCGGATTGTCAGGGGGTGTGGCCTAAGAGATGGTGGGAGTGGTCTCTGGTGTTTGCTAGTGTCCCATTAAAGGGGTGTGGCCTATGTGATGGTGGGAGTGGTTTCAGTTATGGGGTGTGGCCTCTGAGTTGGTAGGCGTGGTCTGTGGTAGGGTGTGTGGCCTCTAGGACGGTGGGAGTGGTCTCATGTGTGGTGAGGGGGCGTGCCCTCTGGGGATTCGGAGGGCGTGGTTTCGGACAGGAGGGCGTGCCCTGGGAGTGGTCTCTGCAGATCCCCCCTCCCCCCTGTGTCCCCTCACCGGGTGCGCTCCCCTCCTCTCCCACAGGCCGGCGCTGTTCCCGGCCTCCTCCATGCTGTCACAATGGGTGTCGGGCTCCCCTCCTCTCCCCGCTCTCCGGCTCCAGCGCCGCCATCTTATTCCGCCCGGCAGCCGCTCGCATAGCAACACTGCCGACCCCGCCCATCCGGCCCCCCCTCCGCCAATCAACGGCGCCCTACGGAGGACGCGCGCGCTGATTGCCCGAAACGTATCCACCAATAGAGGAGGAGGAAGGGGGAAAGGTTGGGGCCGCAATTCCGACGGACAGCTTCCGCGGCCAATCACACGCCACAGCTTGCCGCATTTCCGGGCGGGTCCTGAGATAGCCGTCCAATGCCCAGTGAGCGCCGAGCTTCTTCCGGGTACTCAGTGTGAGCGATGATTGGAGGATGGGTTGTGGTAAACGAGAGAGGAAGTCCCGCCTTCCCTCAGAGAGGTGACTCCGGAAGTGATGATTTTTTATTTTATTTTTAAAAATATTTTGATTAAAGTGATGATTTATTAGTGGAGGAGTCACACAGAGAGCTCCCAACACAGGAAGCAGCTTCTTTTGGGGGCGTTTGAGCCACAGCTCTGTGTGTGACCAATCAGAGAGGGAGGCGATACCCATTAAACTGACCCCACTAGTCCTGACATTTCTCCTTTACATCAAACAACCTGGAGACCCCAAATATTATATATTTCTCAGCAGAGACCCCGGGGAATAAAATGGAGGTCGTCCTCAGAGCCGCCCCCTTATATCAGGGTCCCCAGAGCCACCCCCGTAATATCAGGGTCCCCAGAGCCACCCTCCTTATATCAGGGTCCCCAGAGCCACCCTCCTTATATCAGGGTCCCCAGAGCCACCCTCCTTATATCAGGGTCCCCAGAGCCCCCTCCTTATATCAGGGTCCCCAGAACCACCCTCCTTATATCAGGGTCCCCAGAGCCACCCTCCTTATATCAGGGTCCCCAGAGCCACCCTCCTTATATCAGGGTCCCCAGAGTCACCCCCCTTATATCAGGGTCCCCAGAGTCACCCCCCTTATATCAGGGTCCCCAGAGTCACCCCCCTTATATCAGGGTCCCCAGAGCCACCCTCCTTATATCAGGGTCCCCAGAGCCACCCTCCTTATATCAGGGTCCCCAGAGCCCCCTCCTTATATCAGGGTCCCCAGAGCCACCCTCCTTATATCAGGGTCCCCAGAGCCACCCTCCTTATATCAGGGTCCCCAGAGTCACCCTCCTTATATCAGGGTCCCCAGAGCCACCCTCCTTATATCAGGGTCCCCAGAGCCACCCTCCTTATATCAGGGTCCCCAGAGTCACCCCCCTTATATCAGGGTCCCCAGAGCCCCCCCTTATATCAGGGTCCCCAGAGCCACCCTCCTTATATCAGGGTCCCCAGAACCACCCTCCTTATATCAGGGTCCCCAGAGCCACCCTCCTTATATCAGGGTCCCCAGAGTCACCCCCCTTATATCAGGGTCCCCAGAGTCACCCCCCTTATATCAGGGTCCCCAGAGTCACCCCCCTTATATCAGGGTCCCCAGAGCCACCCTCCTTATATCAGGGTCCCCAGAGCCACCCTCCTTATATCAGGGTCCCCAGAGCCCCCTCCTTATATCAGGGTCCCCAGAGCCACCCTCCTTATATCAGGGTCCCCAGAGCCACCCTCCTTATATCAGGGTCCCCAGAGTCACCCCCCTTATATCAGGGTCCCCAGAGCCCCCCCTTATATCAGGGTCCCCAGAGCCACCCTCCTTATATCAGGGTCCCCAGAACCACCCTCCTTATATCAGGGTCCCCAGAGCCACCCTCCTTATATCAGGGTCCCCAGAGTCACCCCCCTTATATCAGGGTCCCCAGAGTCACCCCCCTTATATCAGGGTCCCCAGAGTCACCCTCCTTATATCAGGGTCCCCAGAGCCACCCTCCTTATATCAGGGTCCCCAGAGTCACCCTCCTTATATCAGGGTCCCCAGAGCCCCCCCTCCTTATATCAGGGTCCCCAGAGCCCCCCCCCCTTATATCAGGGTCCCCAGAGCCCCCCCTCCTTATATCAGGGTCCCCAGAGCCACCCTCCTTAAGTGCATCATGGCAAGTTGCTGGTCCAAATGATCAACCTGAAGCCCCTCCTCTTACATCTCAGCACTGGTCATCAATGAGGAGTATAGAGTCCGGAAGAAGCGTATTGAAATGTCGTGTCATGGAGGCTGCCTGTACCACGTTGATGGCGGCCAAGACCCCTCTAGAGGTCGCCCAACTGGCCCCGCCCATAAACACGTTCAAGCTCAACGGTTGGAATAGCATATAGAGGCGTATGTACGTGGCCCCGTAGAGTAGAGGCGTATGTACGTGGCCCCGTAGAGTAGAGGCGTATGTACGTGGCCCCGTAGAGTAGAGGCGTATGTACGTGGCCCCGTAGAGTAGAGGCGTATGTACGTGGCCCCGTAGAGTAGAGGCGTATGTACGTGGCCCCGTAGAGTAGAGGCGTATGTACGTGGCCCCGTAGAGTAGAGGCGTATGTACGTGGCCCCGTAGAGTAGAGGCGTATGTACGTGGCCCCGTAGAGTAGAGGCGTATGTACGTGGCCCCGTAGAGTAGAGGCGTATGTACGTGGCCCCGTAGAGTAGAGGCGTATGTACGTGGCCCCGTAGAGTAGAGGCGTATGTACGTGGCCCCGTAGAGTAGAGGTGTTTGTATTGGGTCAGTCGTGTATTAGGACCCTGGCCCACAGTCGCGTCGGGGGTGGGGGGGACCCTGGCCCAGAGTGGCGTCTGGGTGGGGACCCTGGCCCAGAGTTGCGTCTGGGGGGGGGACCTGGCCCAGAGTCGTGTCTTGGGGTGGGGGGGAGGGGACCCTGACCCAGAGTCGCGTCTTGGGGGGGGGGGGGGGGTGGAGGACCCTGGCCCAGAGTCGTGTCTTGGGGGGGGGGGGGGATGGAGGACCCTGGCCCAGAGTCGCGTCTTGGGGGGGGGATGGAGGACCCTGGCCCTGAGTCGCGTCTTGGGGGGGGGGATGGAGGACCCTGGCCCTGAGTCGCGTCTTGGGGGGGGGGATGGAGGACCCTGGCCCAGAGTCGCGTCTTCGGGAGATGGAGGACCCTGGCCCAGAGCCGCGTCTTGGGGGGGGGGGGGGAGGACCCTGGCCCGAGTCGCATCTGGGGGGGGGGTGGGGACCCTGGCCCAGAGCCGCGTCTGGGGGGGGGGGACCCTGGCCCAGAGTCGCGTCTTAGGGGGGGGGGACCCTGGCCCAGAGTCGCGTCTTAGGGGGGGGGACCCTGGCCCAGAGTCGCGTCTTAGGGGGGGGGACCCTGGCCCAGAGTCGCGTCTTAGGGGGGGGGACCCTGGCCCAGAGTCGCGTCTTAGGGGGGGGGGACCCTGGCCCAGAGTCGCGTCTTAGGGGGGGGGGACCCTGGCCCAGAGTCGCGTCTTGGGGGGAGGGACCCTGGCCCAGAGTCGCATCTGGAGGGGGGGGAGGACCCTGGCCCAGAGTCGCATCTGGAGGGGGGGGGGACCCTGGCCCAGAGTCGCGTCTAGGGGGGGGGAGGGGGGACCTGGTGAAGTCTTAGTGGATGAGTTCTATATTAGAAGGACCCTGAAGATGGCGAGAGATCACAGGAAGTGGGTTACGCGACATTGGGCATTACGTATCTCAGAAGAGGCGGGGCACTGTATTGGGGGGGGGGGGCAGCACCATAGATGAGGCAAGTATCGCAGAACACTCCATAGACAATCACTCTTCACACAATTTCTGGTACTTTAATTTCCATTTATCACAATACAATCGCAGATTTCTATAAAAATAAAATTATTTGTGCCCCGCGCCGAGTGCCGGGAGGGAGGAGCCGCCGCTGTCACGTGACCTGCGCGCTCCAATGACATTCCAGAGACTGGATATCAGTCCGGACACTGTGCAGGACACTCTATATACAAAGTCCTTGTGGCTCCCAGTCCATCTCCAGAAAATCCCACCACCCCGGACCCTCAGTCCGACCCTCTCCCTCCCCCGGGACCCTCAGTCCGACCCTCTCCCGCCCCCGGGACTCTCAGTCCGACCCTCTCCCGCCCCCGGGACCCTCAGTCCGACCCTCTCCCGCCCCCGGGACCCTCAGTCCGACCCTCTCCCGCCCCCGGGACCCTCAGTCCGACCCTCTCCCGCCCCCGGGACTCTCAGTCCGACCCTCTCCCTCCCCCGGGACCCTCAGTCCGACCCTCTCCCGCCCCCGGGACCCTCAGTCCGACCCTCTCCCGCCCCCGGGACCCTCAGTCCGACCCTCTCCCGCCCCCCGGGACCCTCAGTCCGACCCTCTCCCGCCCCCGGGACCCTCAGTCCGACCCTCTCCCGCCCCCGGGACCCTCAGTCCGACCCTCTCCCGCCCCCGGGTCTCTCAGTCCGACCCTCTCCCGCCCCCGGGTCTCTCAGTCCAACCCTCTCCCGCCCCCGGGTCTCTCAGTCCAACCCTCTCCCGCCCCCGGGTCTCTCAGTCCAACCCTCTCCCGCCCCCGGGTCTCTCAGTCCAACCCTCTCCCGCCCCCGGGTCTCTCAGTCCAACCCTCTCCCGCCCCCGGGTCTCTCAGTCCAACCCTCTCCCGCCCCCGGGTCTCTCAGTCCAACCCTCTCCCACCCCCGGACCCTCAGTCCAACCCTCTCCCGCCCCCGGGTCTCTCAGTCCAACCCTCTCCCGCCCCCGGGTCTCTCAGTCCAACCCTCTCCCGCCCCCGGGTCTCTCAGTCCAACCCTCTCCCGCCCCCGGGTCTCTCAGTCCAACCCTCTCCCGCCCCCGGGTCTCTCAGTCCAACCCTCTCCCGCCCCCGGGTCTCTCAGTCCAACCCTCTCCCGCCCCCGGGTCTCTCAGTCCAACCCTCTCCCACCCCCGGACCCTCAGTCCAACCCTCTCCCGCCCCCTCAGTCCAACCCTCTCCCGCCCCAGGGTCTCTCAGAAACGGGACCACAGAGGGGGTGGGGCGGACTGAAGACTCTCAGTCCATCACGGAAAACGTCCACCGGGACCCTCCAGTCCATGTCAGGCCGTGGTGCCCGGCGCTCCCTCCAGGTTCTTGCGGTAGCACTCGAGGCTGCACAGCGGGATCAGAGTCTTGGAACAGGCGTAGCGCTTGAGGTTGGTGCAGCCGCGGACTCCGCAGAGCTGTGGCGCCGGCAGGGCGGGGCGTGGCTCGGCGGGGGTTGGGTACGGCACCCCCACCGGATAGGACAGGGTGATGCCGTGGGCGGTGTGCTGGTAGCGGACGGTGGGGCAGGGCGGCTGGCGCCCGCGCCTCCCTTGGCTGGGTTTGGCGCCCCGCGTCTTGGAGGTTTTGGTCAGCCTCTCGATGGTCTGCTTCTTGCTCTCCTCGGCCTTCTTGGCGGCCTGCAGGCGTCTTTTCCGGGCCTTCTCCTCCCGCTTCACCAACATCTCCTGCGACAGCTCAGGCAGGGGGCGGGCGTAGGCGGCCGGAGGGTACAGAGGCATGGGCGGGGTCTGCTGCTTCTGTAGGAGGGCTTTCTGTAGAGGGAAAATAAAAAGGTTGTTACTCGTCCGTCCGACCCACCGAGCGAGCGACCCACCAAGCGACCCACCGAGCGAGCGACCCACCGAGCGCACCCGCAACCAGAAACCTTAGAGACCGGGGGCAGAAAGAACTGGGACAGCAGACCGATACATCCTGCAGGTCAGAGGGACCCAGAGGGGCACTGTGATGGGTCTGTCCTCAGAAAAGGGGGGGGACACAACTTCATGGGTCTGCCTCTTTGTGGGGGGGGGGGGGGTCTGCAGAGAGACGGGGGGGGTCCAGGGAAGGGGCGTCATGGGGCCGCAGATTAGAGGGGCCTAGAGGGGCACTGTAATGGGTCTGTCCTCAGAAAAAGGGGGGGACGGGACACAACGTCATGGGTCTGCCCCCTCGGGGGTGGGGGGGGGCTCATGGGTCTGCCCCCTCATGGAAGGTCGAAGAAGGGGAACGCCATGGGTTCTGCCTCCTCTGGGGGGTCCAGGAAGGGGGGGGGGGGGTCATGGGTCTGTAGAGAGACCTAGAGGGGCACTGTGACGAGTCTGTCCTCAGGGGGGTCCAGGAAGGGAAACGTCATGGGTCTGCCTCTTTGGGGGGGGGGGGTCCAGGGAAGGGGCGTCATAAGTCTGCCCCCTCGGGGGGGGGGGGGAGCCAAGAAGGGGAATGTCATGGGTCTGCAGATCAGAGGGGCCTAGAGGGGCACTGTAATGGGTCTGTCCTCAGAAAAAGGGGGGGGGGACGGGACACAACGTCATGGGTCTGCCCCCTCGGGGGTGGGGGGGCTCATGGGTCTGCCCCCTCATGGAAGGTCGAAGAAGGGGAACGCCATGGGTTCTGCCTCCTCTGGGGGGTCCAGGAAGGGGGAAGGGGGGCGGGGGTCCATGAAGGGGGGCGGGGGTCCAGGAAGGGGGAAGGGGGGACGGACATCATAATGTTGCGATAGATGGGTCCGCCCCTCGGGGGACGTTTTGAAGGGCTAGGCCCGCCCCCCTCACCTGACGAGCGGTCAGCAGCGACTCATCGGTGTTGCGTTTCAGGTCTCCGTTGACGTCCAGCTCTCCTCTCTCCAGCGCGTCCAACCAGCGGCTCTCCTCGTCCTGCTCCGTCTCCCGGGGGGGCCCCACTGAGGAAGGCAGAGGGTCCAGATTACTGTCCTCATCTGTAGGGAGGATCCAGAACACGGTCACAGACCGGGCACTCTACCTGAGCGCAGCCCCACCCCCGCACTTCAGCCCCCCCTATACGATGGCGGTGCATGGCAATGTAGCCCCCCCCCTCCACTATGCTCAGCAATGTAGCCCCCCCCTTCCACTATGCTCAGCAATGTAGCCCCCCCCCACTATGCTCAGCAATGTAGCCCCCCCCCCCACTATGCTCAGCAATGTAGCCCCCCCCCACTATGTTCAGCAATGTAGCCCCCCCCCACTATGCTCAGCAATGTAGCCCCCCCCCCCACTATGCTCAGCAATGTAGCCCCCCCCACTATGCTCAGCAATGTAGCCCCCCCCCCCACTATGCTCAGCAATGTAGCCCCCTCCCTCCACTATGCTCAGCAATGTAGCCCCTCCCTCCACTATGCTCAGCAATGTAGCCCCTCCCTCCACTATGCTCAGCAATGTAGCCCCTCCCTCCACTATGCTCAGCAATGTAGCCCCTCCCTCCACTATGCTCAGCAATGTAGCCCCCCCCACTATGCTCAGCAATGTAGCCCCCCCCCACTATGCTCAGCAATGTAGCCCCTCCCTCCACTATGCTCAGCAATGTAGCCCCCCCCCACTATGCTCAGCAATGTAGCCCCTCCCCTCCACTATGCTCAGCAATGTAGCCCCTCCCTCCACTATGCTCAGCAATGTAGCCCCCCCCTCCACTATGCTCAGCAATGTAGCCCCCCCCCTCCACTATGCTCAGCAATGTAGCCCCTCCCTCCACTATGCTCAGCAATGTAGCCCCCCCCCCCACTATGCTCAGCAATGTAGCCCCCCCCCCCACTATGCTCAGCAATGTAGCCCCTCCCTCCACTATGCTCAGCAATGTAGCCCCTCCCTCCACTTATGCTCAGCAATGTAGCCCCCCCCCCCACTATGCTCAGCAATGTAGCCCCTCCCTCCACTATGCTCAGCAATGTAGCCCCCCCCCACTATGCTCAGCAATGTAGCCCCCCCCCCCACTATGCTCAGCAATGTAGCCCCTCCCTCCACTATGCTCAGCAATGTAGCCCCCCCCCCCACTATGCTCAGCAATGTAGCCCCCCCCCCCACTATGCTCAGCAATGTAGCCCCTCCCTCCCCCACTATGCTCAGCAATGTAGCCCCTCCCTCCACTTATGCTCAGCAATGTAGCCCCCCCCCCCACTATGCTCAGCAATGTAGCCCCTCCCTCCACTATGCTCAGCAATGTAGCCCCTCCCTCCCCCCCCACTATGCTCAGCAATGTAGCCCCTCCCTCCCCCCCCCACTATGCTCAGCAATGTAGCCCCTCCCTCCCCCCCACTATGCTCAGCAATGTAGCCCCTCCCTCCCCCCCATGCTCAGCAATGTAGCCCCTCCCTCCCCCCCTCCACTATGCTCAGCAATGTAGCCCCTCCCTCCACTATGCTCAGCAATGTAGCCCCTCCCTCCACTATGCTCAGCAATGTAGCCCCTCCCTCCACTATGCTCAGCAATGTAGCCCCTCCCTCCACTATGCTCAGCAATGTAGCCCCTCCCTCCACTATGCTCAGCAATGTAGCCCCTCCCTCCACTATGCTCAGCAATGTAGCCCCTCCCTCCACTATGCTCAGCAATGTAGCCCCTCCCTCCACTATGCTCAGCAATGTAGCCCCTCCCTCCACTATGCTCAGCAATGTAGCCCCTCCCTCCACTATGCTCAGCAATGTAGCCCCCCCCCCCCCACTATGCTCAGCAATGTAGCCCCTCCCTCCACTATGCTCAGCAATGTAGCCCCTCCCTCCACTATGCTCAGCAATGTAGCCCCTCCCTCCACTATGCTCAGCAATGTAGCCCCCCCCCCCTCCACTATGCTCAGCAATGTAGCCCCCCCCCCCCACTATGCTCAGCAATGTAGCCCCCCCCCCACTATGCTCAGCAATGTAGCCCCCCCCCCCACTATGCTCAGCAATGTAGCCCCCCCCCCACTATGCTCAGCAATGTAGCCCCTCCCTCCACTATGCTCAGCAATGTAGCCCCTCCCTTCACTATGCTCAGCAATGTAGCCCCTCCCTCCCCCCCCCACTATGCTCAGCAATGTAGCCCCTCCCTCCCCCCCATGCTCAGCAATGTAGCCCCTCCCTCCCCCCCCCCACTATGCTCAGCAATGTAGCCCCTCCCTCCACTATGCTCAGCAATGTAGCCCCTCCCTCCACTATGCTCAGCAATGTAGCCCCTCCCTCCACTATGCTCAGCAATGTAGCCCCTCCCTCCACTATGCTCAGCAATGTAGCCCCTCCCTCCACTATGCTCAGCAATGTAGCCCCTCCCTCCACTATGCTCAGCAATGTAGCCCCCCCCCCCCACTATGCTCAGCAATGTAGCCCCTCCCTCCACTATGCTCAGCAATGTAGCCCCTCCCTCCACTATGCTCAGCAATGTAGCCCCTCCCTCCACTATGCTCAGCAATGTAGCCCCCCCTCCCTCCACTATGCTCAGCAATGTAGCCCCCCCCCCCCACTATGCTCAGCAATGTAGCCCCCCCCCCCCACTATGCTCAGCAATGTAGCCCCCCCCCCCACTATGCTCAGCAATGTAGCCCCCCCCCCACTATGCTCAGCAATGTAGCCCCCCCCCCACTATGCTCAGCAATGTAGCCCCTCCCTCCACTATGCTCAGCAATGTAGCCCCTCCCTTCACTATGCTCAGCAATGTAGCCCCTCCCTCCCCCCCCACTATGCTCAGCAATGTAGCCCCTCCCTCCCCCCCCCCACTATGCTCAGCAATGTAGCCCCCCCCTTCCACTATGCTCAGCAATGTAGCCCCCCCCACCCACTATGCTCAGCAATGTAGCCCCCCCCCCCACTATGCTCAGCAATGTAGCCCCCCCCCCCATACAAGGAAAGGGGGCGGAGCTGTGACACATGAAGCTCTCGGAGGATCAGTGAGTTCTCACCCAGCCAGGCCCGGTATTGCTCAATAGGGACCCCTTCCATCGGCTCCTCGTCCTCGTCCACCACCGTGAGCGGAGACTGCGGCACCTCCGGGACCACCGTGAACGTGGGGACACTGCGGAGAGAGAGAGGGGGGAGGGGGGGCACACGGGAGGTCAGTGCAGGCAGAATTCAGGAACCAGTCAGTCCAATCTCCGACACGGGAAATTATTATATCAGCAGAGAAAACCCAGGAGCAGCCGAAGTCACATCTCCGACTTCCCAATAAGTCAGACCCGGCCCCGCCCCCTTCCTACCTGGACATGCAATGGTCAGTGTCTCCGCCCCTCATACAGAGGAGGAGGGAGGAGAGATCCCAACACACACCGCCCCTTTCCTCCGTATATCCCCATCAACCCACTCTCAGAGGGGACACTTCACTCACAACACGGGGAGGGCCAAAGGGGAGAAAGGGGAGAAAGGGGAGAAAGGGGAGAAAGGGGAGAAAGGGGAGAAAGGGGAGAAAGGGGAGAAAGGGGAGAAAGGGGAGAAAGGGGAGAAAGGGGAGGGGCCAAAGGGGAGGAAGGGAAGGGGCCAAAGGGGAGGAAGGGAAGGGGCCAAAGGGGAGGAAGGGAAGGGGCCAAAGGGGAGGAAGGGAAGGGGCCAAAGGGGAGGAAGGAAAGGGCCAAAGGGGAGGAAGGGAAAGGGCCAAAGGGGAGGAAGGGAAGGGGCCAAAGGGGAGGAAGGGAAGGGGCCAAAGGGGAGGAAAGGGGCCAAAGGAAGGGAAAGGGGCCAAAGGGGAGGAAGGGAAAGGGCCAAAGGGGAGGAAGGGAAAGGGCCAAAGGGGAGGAAGGGAAAGGGCCAAAGGGGAGGAAGGGAAAGGGCCAAAGGGGAGGAAGGGAAAGGGCCAAAGGGGAGGAAGGGAAAGGGCCAAAGGGGAGGAAGGGAAAGGGCCAAAGGGGAGGAAGGGAAAGGGCCAAAGGGGAGGAAGGGAAAGGGCCAAAGGGGAGGAAGGGAAAGGGCCAAAGGGGAGGAAGGGAAAGGGCCAAAGGGGGAAGGGAAAGGGCCAAAGGGGAGGAAGGGAAGGGGCCAAAGGGGAGGAAGGGAAGGGCCAAAGGGGAAAGAAAGGGAGGGAGGGGAGGAAGGGCCAAAGGGGAGGAAGGGAAAGGGCCAAAGGGGAGGAAGGGGAAGGGCCAAAGGGGAGGAAGGGGAAGGGCCAAAGGGGAGGAAGGGGAAGGGCCAAAGGGGAGGAAGGGGAAGGGCCAAACGGGAAGAAGGGGAAGGGCCAAAGGGGAGGAAGGGGAAGGGCCAAAGGGGAGGAAGGGGAAGGGCCAAAGGGGAGGAAGGGAAAGGGCCAAAGGGGAGGAAGGGAAAGGCCAAAAAGGGGGGTAACCCCCCCCCCAAAAAAAGGGGGGGGGCGGGAAGCAAAGGGTGCGACTCACTTCTTGGTCCCCAGCACTTGACCTCCCAGTTTAATCTTCAGTTTGAGTTGCGGTTTGTGCGGAGACTTGTGGGAGGAGTCGGAATGGTGATGGGGGGAGTACCCGGAGGCCCCGCCCACTTCCTGGTGATGCTTCTTCTTGTGCTTTTTGTGTTTTTTATGTTTCTTCTTATGAGCTCCGTGTGAGGGGGCGTCGCCTTCATCACCTGGGGGGGAGGGGAGAAAGTCAGGTGACCACACATCATCATACAACCCCCCCCCCCCCAATATATAACGTGCAGACAGTGACCCCCACATATTTGTAGTATCTGACAAAAGTAAGTACACCCCCCTTGTATAAAGAAATTACACTTTGTATCTCCAATGTTGTGTAGTGAGTGTACATGGGGGGGGGGGGGGGGGAGGGGTTTACATGGGGGGGGGGGGGGGGAGGGGTGTACAGCTTGTATAACAAATAACACAACACACAGCCATTCATGTCTAAACCGCTGGCAACAAAAGTCAGGACACCCCTAAGTGAAAATGTCCAAATTGGGTCCCAATTAGGCATTTTCCCCTCCCCCGGTGTCATGTGACTCGTTAGTGTTACAAGGTCTCGGGTGTGATATATTTGGTGTTATCGCTCTCACTCTCCATCATGGACGGAACACACAAAATATTGGAGACTTTGGGCCCAATGTGGACATTTTCAGTTAGGGGGTGTCCTGACTTATGTGAGAGGGTGGATCTCGTGTATGTATATATATATATAGGATGGGATTATCACGTACCTGGCTCCTCCATGTCTCCGGCGCACACACTCCGGCACAGGAAGCTCGCCTCGCACGCGGAACCTCTCCGCCGGAGCGCCGTTTCCGGGAGGAATGTTTTCCTCGCTGCACCGCCGCCGCCGCCATCTTGGTAAAGGATTCCTGAACCTTCCCCACAAGCCGTCCAGACTCCGCCCCTTTTCCCCCTCTTGGTCAAGCCTCAAGGGCGGGGGTTTGACACGCGCGCCTGGAGGGGAGGGTTCGTTCGGAAGGCGGGAATTGGAGAGAGGGGCGGGAGATGGAGGGTTGTGGAGGCGGGGATTGGGAGGGGGAAAAGGGGAGGGCGGGTATGAGGTAACTGGCGGTCGGTGGGCGGAGTATATATGAGAAATGGGAGGGATCTCTGTGCAGGAAATGCTCTGTGCCAGGCTGACCCATTATTATGTGTGTGTTGGGGCAAAAAGAGCTTCCACTTCAAGTGGTGACCCATAGAGAGGTCATGTGATCAGTGGGGTCCCATAGGAGGTCACCATGAGGTCATGTGATCAGTGGTGTCCCATAGGAGGTCACCATGAGATCAGTGGTGTCCCATAGGAGGTCACCATGAGGTCATGTGATCAGTGGTGTCCCATAGGAGGTCACCATGGGGTCATGTGATCAGTGGGGTCCCATAGGAGGTCACCATGAGGTCATGTGATCAGTGGTGTCCCATAGGAGGTCACCATGGGGTCATGTGATCAGTGGGGTCCCATAGGAGGTCACCATAAGGTCATGTGATCAGTGGGGTTCCATAGGAGGTCACCATGAGGTCATGTGATCAGTGGGGTCCCATAGGAGGTCACCATGGGGTCATGTGATCAGTGGGGTCCCATAGGAGGTCACCATGAGGTCATGTGATCAGTGGTGTCCCATAGGAGGTCACCATGGGGTCATGTGATCAGTGGGGTCCCATAGGAGGTCACCATGGGGTCATGTGATCAGTGGGGTCCCATAGGAGGTCACCATGGGGTCATGTGATCAGTGGGGTCCCATAGGAGGTCACCATGAGGTCATGTGATCAGTGGGGTTCCATAGGAGGTCACCATGAGGTCATGTGATCAGTGGGGTCCCATAGGAGGTCACCATGGGGTCATGTGATCAGTGGGGTCCCATAGGAGGTCACCATGAGGTCATGTGATCAGTGGTGTCCCATAGGAGGTCACCATGGGGTCATGTGATCAGTGGTGTCCCATAGGAGGTCACCATGGAGTCATGTGATCAGTGGGGTCCCATAGGAGGTCACCATGGAGTCATGTGATCAGTGGTGTCCCATAGGAGGTCACCATGGAGTCATGTGATCAGTGGTGTCCCATAGGAGGTCACCATGGGGTCATGTGATCAGTGGTGTCCCATAGGAGGTCACCATGGGGTCATGTGATCAGTGGTGTCCCATAGGAGGTCACCATGGGGTCATGTGATCAGTGGTGTCCCATAGGAGGTCACCATGGGGTCATGTGATCAGTGGGGTTCCATAGGAGGTCACCATGGGGTCATGTGATCAGTGGGGTCCCATAGGAGGTCACCATGGGGTCATGTGATCAGTGGTGTCCCATAGGAGGTCACCATGGGGTCATGTGATCAGTGGTGTCCCTTAGGAGGTCACCATGGGGTCATGTGATCAGTGGTGTCCCATAGGAGGTCACCATGGGGTCATGTGATCAGTGGGGTTCCATAGGAGGTCACCATGGGGTCATGTGATCAGTGGTGTCCCATAGGAGGTCACCATGGGGTCATGTGATCAGTGGTGTCCCATAGGAGGTCACCATGGGGTCATGTGATCAGTGGTATCCCATAGGAGGTCACCATGGGGTCATGTGATCAGTGGGGTCCCATAGGAGGTCACCATGGGGTCATGTGATCAGTGGTGTCCCATAGGAGGTCACCATGGGGTCATGTGATCAGTGGGGTCCCATAGGAGGTCACCATGGGGTCATGTGATCAGTGGGGTCCCATAGGAGGTCACCATGGGGTCATGTGATCAGTGGTGTCCCATAGGAGGTCACCATGGGGTCATGTGATCAGTGGGGTCCCATAGGAGGTCACCATGGGGTCATGTGATCAGTGGTGTCCCATAGGAGGTCACCATGGGGTCATGTGATCAGTGGTGTCCCATAGGAGGTCACCATGGGGTCATGTGATCAGTGGTGTCCCATAGGAGGTCACCATGGAGTCATGTGATCAGTGGTGTCCCATAGGGAGACATTGATCAGACCTGAATTTTACCATGATGTGTGGACTCGTGGCATTGATCGGACCCTGGATTTTACCATGATGTGTGGACTCGTGGCATTGATCGGACCTGGATTGTCCCATGATGTGTGGACTCGGTGGCATTGATCGGACCTGCATTGTACCATGATGTGTGGACTCGGTGGCATTGATCGGACCTGGATTGTACCATGATGTGTGGACTCGGTGGCATTGATCGGACCTGGATTGTACCATGATGTGTGGACTCGGTGGCATTGATCGGACCTGGATTGTACCATGATGTGTGGACTCGGTGGCATTGATCGGACCTGGATTGTACCATGATGTGTGGACTCGGTGGCATTGATCAGACCTGGATTGTACCATGATGTGTGGACTCGGTGGCATTGATCAGACCTGGATTGTACCATGATGTGTGGACTCGTGGCATTGATCGGACCTGGATTGTACCATGATGTGTGGACTCGGTGGCATTGATGGGACCTGGATTGTACCATGATGTGTGGACTCGTGGCATTGATCGGACCCTGGATTGTACCATGATGTGTGGACTCGTGGCATTGATCGGACCCTGGATTGTACCATGATGTGTGGACTCGGTGGCATTGATCGGACCTGGATTGTCCCATGATGTGTGGACTCGGTGGCATTGATGGGACCTGGATTGTACCATGATGTGTGGACTCGTGGCATTGATCAGACCTGGATTGTACCATGATGTGTGGACTCGTGGCATTGATCGGACCTGGATTGTACCATGATGTGTGGACTCGGTGGCATTGATCGGACCCTGGATTGTACCATGGTGTGTGGACTCGGTGGCATTGATCGGACCCTGGATTGTACCATGGTGTGTGGACTCGGTGGCATTGATCGGACCTGGATTGTACCATGGTGTGTGGACTCGGTGGCATTGATCGGACCCTGGATTGTACCATGGTGTGTGGACTCGGTGGCATTGATCGGACCTGGATTGTACCATGATGTGTGGACTCGGTGGCATTGATCGGACCTGGATTGTACCATGATGTGTGGACTCGTGGCATTGATCGGACCTGGATTGTACCATGATGTGTGGACTCGGTTGCATTGATCGGACCCTGGATTGTACCATTATGTGTGGACTCGTGGCATTGATCGGACCTGGATTGTACCATTATGTGTGGACTGGTGGCATTGATCGGACCTGGATTGTACCATGATGTGTGGACTCGGTGGCATTGATCGGACCTGGATTGTACCATGATGTGTGGACTCGGTGTCATTGATCGGACCCTGGATTGTACCATGATGTGTGGACTCGGTGGCATTGATCGGACCTGGATTGTACCATGATGTGTGGACTCTGTGGCATTGATCGGACCTGGATTGTACCATGATGTGTGGATTCATGGCATTGATCGGACCTGGATTGTACCATGATGTGTGGACTCGGTGGCATTGATCGGACCTGGATTGTACCATGATGTGTGGACTTGGTGGCATTGATCGGACCCTGGATTGTACCATGATGTGTGGACTCGTGGCATTGATCGGACCCTGGATTGTACCATGATGTGTGGATTCATGGCATTGATCGGACCTGGATTGTACCATGATGTGTGGACTTGGTGGCATTGATCGGACCCTGGATTGTACCATGATGTGTGGACTCGTGGCATTGATCGGACCCTGGATTGTACCATGATGTGTGGACTCAGTGGCATTGATCAGCCCTGGATTGTACCATGATGTGTGGACTTGGTGGCATTGATCGGACCTGGATTGTACCATGATGTGTGGACTCGGTGGCATTGATCAGCCCTGGATTGTACCATGATGTGTGGACTCGGTGGCATTGATCAGCCCTGGATTGTACCATGATGTGTGGACTCGGTGGCATTGATCGGACCCTGGATTGTACCATGATGTGTGGACTCGGTGGCATTGATCGGACCTGGATTGTACCATGATGTGTGGATTCATGGCATTGATCGGACCTGGATTGTACCATGATGTGTGGACTTGGTGGCATTGATCGGACCCTGGATTGTACCATGATGTGTGGACTCGTGGCATTGATCGGACCCTGGATTGTACCATGATGTGTGGACTCGGTGGCATTGATCGGACCCTGGATTGTACCATGATGTGTGGACTCGGTGGCATTGATCGGACCTGGATTGTACCATGATGTGTGGACTCGTGGCATTGATCGGACCCTGGATTGTACCATGATGTGTGGACTCGGTGGCATTGATCGGACCTGGATTGTACCATGATGTGTGGACTCGGTGTCATTGATCGGACCCTGGATTGTACCATGATGTGTGGACTCGGTGGCATCGATCGGACCCTGGATTGTACCATGATGTGTGGACTCGGTGGCATTGATCGGACCTGGATTGTACCATGATGTGTGGACTCGGTGTCATTGATCGGACCCTGGATTGTACCATGATGTGTGGACTCGGTGGCATTGATCGGACCTGGATTGTACCATGATGTGTGGACTAGGTGGCATTGATCGGACCCTGGATTGTACCATGATGTGTGGACTCGGTGGCATCGATCGGACCCTGGATTGTACCATGATGTGTGGACTCGGTGGCATTGATCGGACCCTGGATTGTACCATGATGTGTGGACTCGGTGGCATTGATCGGACCCCAGATTGTCCCAGAATTTCCAGGCTCTTAGTATATTCTCCCCCATCTCTCTCTGGGAAGGAAGGAGTTATCTTCTTGTGTGTGTGGAAGATTCTCGGTCTTGTGACCATCTGGATCTGGTGGATCTGGCTCTCTCCCAGACTCTCGGAGTGGATCTGGCTCTCTCCCAGACTCTCGGAGTGTGTAATTGCTCGGAGTGTTTCCTGTATCTGTAGTGGAGGCGTCTCTTCCCTTCTGCTCCATCTATAATGCAAAGACGTTCCTCAGAGAACCTCACCAACCACTCTGAACCATTTTCTGCCGACGCCAACCTTCTACCTCGTGTCCTTGAGATAAGTCCGAGGTGGACCTTACGGGTGGGGGGTGAGGTGGACCTCACTGGTGGGGGGCGAGGTGGACCTCACTGGTGGGGGGCGAGGTGGACCTTACGGGTGGGGGGAGGTGGACCTCATGGGTGGGGGGCTAGGTGGACCTCACGGGTGGGGGGCTAGGTGGACCTCACGGGTGGGGGGCGAGGTGGACCTCACGGGTGGGGGGCGAGGTGGACCTCACGGGTGGGGGGCGAAGTGGACCTCACGAGTGGGGGGCGAAGTGGACCTCACGGGTGGGGGGCTAGGTGGACCTCACGGGTGGGGGGCGAGGTGGACCTCACGGGTGGGGGGCGAAGTGGACCTCACGGGTGGGGGGCGAGGTGGACCTCACGGGTGGGGGGCGAGGTGGACCTCACGGGTGGGGGGCGAGGTGGACCTCACGGGTGGGGGGCGAGGTGGACCTTACGGGTGGGGGGAGGTGGACCTTACGGGTGGGGGGCTAGGTGGACCTTACGGGTGGGGGGCGAGGTGGACCTTACGGGTGGGGGGCGAGGTGGACCTTCACTGATGGAGGACGGGGGGGGGGGGGGCGGATCCTTCTTCTCTCGGCCTATTTCAGAAGATCTTACTGACATTCAGCGGCGACACAACCTGCCTGTCAGACATCTTATTTGAGACTGCCCGACGCGATGCAACTCAACCTTGTATATGCTTGATAGGCTGCTCCAGCAGAAACATGCAGTTAACGACTACCTGTACGAACTCTGCGGCAGGACAGGTTCTGGGGAGCTTCTTCTTTAAAGAGGAACTCCGACCCGAATTTATAGATGTGGATGGATGGTGGAAGGGTTTGAACCCCTCCGAGGTTCCCCTCCATTCCCTTCCGGTGACCACCCAAGGGCCCCCAAGACCTGGACATGGCGTGTCCCACCATTCTCATAAACCAAGGCTGAGCTTATGGAGTGCCTATGAAGAGAGGGGGAGGTGTGTACTGGGGGGCCATACTGGTGACCCCTTTTAATGCTGAGCCTTGTAAACAATATTCCATACATTGTATATACATCGGAAAGTTCTACCATGGTGCAGGGGTAGCTGGACCTTTGCCATGTATTGGGAGTCGGGGTAAGGTAGGTATGTGGCAGGTAGGTACGTGGAAGGTAAGTACGTGGCAGGTAGGTACGTGGAAGTTAGGTAGGTACATGGTAAGTCGGTACGTGGAAGGTAGGTATGTGGTCTCCTGGGTGGTCCAGTCCATGGACGGGATCCAGACTCCGGGAGAGATTCCGACTCTTCTACATAGTGAACATTTTCCGCACATTGTCAGCGAGATCCTCTCATCCCGAATTATTCCAGATCCCCAACAACACCTCCTCCGCATCTTATGGACCCCGAGAGAGAGAGAGTCAAAGAAAAGTACTTACCTCAATAGAGAGACAGTCAGGGACAGTCTATAGAGAGGAGACGTCACCTTTACAGAGAGACAATCAGGGACAGTCTATAGAGAGGAGACATCAACGCTATAGAGAGACAGTCAGGGACAGTCTATAGAGAGGAGACATCAACGCTATAGAGAGACAGTCAGGGACAGTCTATAGAGAGGAGACATCAACGCTATAGAGAGACAGTCAGGAACAGTCTATAGAGAGGAGACATCAACGCTATAGAGAGACAGTCAGGGACTCAGTGACAGTCTATAGAGAGGAGACATCAACACTATAGAGAGACAGTCAGGAACAGTCTATAGAGAGGAGACGTCACCTTTACAGAGAGACAGTCAGGGACAGTCTATAGAGAGGAGACATCAACGCTATAGAGAGACAGTCAGGGACTCAGTGACAGTCTGAGAGGGAAGGAGACGTCTCGTAGAAGGGATCTGGTGAAGAAGTAACAGTCGGAGAGTGAAGGAGACGTCTCATAGAAGGGATTTGGTGAGGAAGTGACAGTTGGAGAAGGAAGGAGCAGTCTCGTAGAAGGGATTTGGAGGAGAAGTGACAGTCGGAGAGGGAAGGAGACGTCTCGTAGAAGGATTTGGAGGAGAAGTGACAGTCGGAGAGGGGAGGAGACATCTCGTAGAAGGATTTGGAGGAGAAGTGACAGTCGGAGAGGGAAGGAGACGTCTCGTAGAAGGATTTGGAGAAGAAGTGACAGTCGGAGAGGGAAGCAGACGTCTCGTAGAAGGGATTTGGAGGAGAAGTGACAGTCGGAGAGGGAAGGAGACGTCTCCTAGAAGGATTTGGAGGAGAAGTGACAGTCGGAGAGGGAAGGAGACATCTCGTAGAAGGGATTTGGAGGAGAAGTGACAGTCAGAGAGTGAAGGAAGCCTCTCATAGAAGGGATTTGGAGGAGAAGTGACAGTCGGAGAGGGAAGGAGACGTCTCCTAGAAGGATTTGGAGGAGAAGTGACAGTCGGAGAAGGAAGGAGACATCTCGTAGAAGGGATTTGGAGGAGAAGTGACAGTCGAAGAGGGAAGGAGACGTCTCGTAGAAGGGATTTGGAGGAGAAGTGACAGTCGGAGAGGGAAGGAGACATCTCGTAGAAGGGATTTGGAGGAGAAGTGACAGTTGGAGAGGGAAGGAGACATCTCGTAGAAGGGATTTGGAGGAGAAGTGACAGTCGGAGAGGGAAGGAGACATCTCGTAGAAGGGATTTGGAGGAGAAGTGACAGTCGAAGAGGGAAGGAGACGTCTCGTAGAAGGGATTTGGAGGAGAAGTGACAGTCGGAGAGGGAAGGAGACATCTCGTAGAAGGGATTTGGAGGAGAAGTGACAGTCGGAGAGGGAAGGAGACATCTCGTAGAAGGGATTTGGAGGAGAAGTAACAGTCGGAGAGAGTGAAGGAGACGTCTCATAGAAGGGATCTGGTGAAGAAGTGACAGTCGGAGAGTGAAGGAGACGTCTCATAGAAGGGATTTGGTGAGGAAGTGACAGTTGGAGAAGGAAGGAGACGTCTCGTAGAAGGATTTGGAGGAGAAGTGACAGTCGGAGAGGGAAGGAGACGTCTCGTAGAAGGATTTGGAGGAGAAGTGACAGTCGGAGAGGGAAGGAGATGTCTCGTAGAAGGATTTGGAGGAGAAGTGACAGTCGAAGAGGGAAGGAGACGTCTCGTAGAAGGGATTTGGAGGAGAAGTGACAGTCGGAGAGGGAAGGAGACATCTCGTAGAAGGGATTTGGAGGAGAAGTGACAGTCGGAGAGGGAAGGAGACATCTCGTAGAAGGGATTTGGAGGAGAAGTGACAGTCGGAGAGGGAAGGAGACGTCTCGTAGAAGGGATTTGGAGGAGAAGTGACAGTCGAAGAGGGAAGGAGACGTCTCGTAGAAGGGATTTGGAGGAGAAGTGACAGTCGGAGAGGGAAGGAGACATCCCGTAGAAGGGATTTGGAGGAGAAGTGACAGTCGGAGAGGGAAGGAGACATCTCGTAGAAGGGATTTGGAGGAGAAGTGACAGTCGGAGAGAGTGAAGGAGACGTCTCATAGAAGGGATTTGGAGGAGAAGTGACAGTCGGAGAGGGAAGGAGACGTCTCGTAGAAGGGATTTGGTGAGGAAGTGACAGTTGGAGAAGGAAGGAGCAGTCTCGTAGAAGGGATTTGGAGGAGAAGTGACAGTCGGAGAGGGAAGGAGACGTCTCGTAGAAGGATTTGGAGGAGAAGTGACAGTCGGAGAGGGGAGGAGACATCTCGTAGAAGGATTTGGAGGAGAAGTGACAGTCGGAGAGGGAAGGAGACGTCTCGTAGAAGGATTTGGAGAAGAAGTGACAGTCGGAGAGGGAAGCAGACGTCTCGTAGAAGGGATTTGGAGGAGAAGTGACAGTCGGAGAGGGAAGGAGACGTCTCCTAGAAGGATTTGGAGGAGAAGTGACAGTCGGAGAGGGAAGGAGACATCTCGTAGAAGGGATTTGGAGGAGAAGTGACAGTCAGAGAGTGAAGGAAGCCTCTCATAGAAGGGATTTGGAGGAGAAGTGACAGTCGGAGAGGGAAGGAGACGTCTCCTAGAAGGATTTGGAGGAGAAGTGACAGTCGGAGAGTGAAGGAGACGTCTCATAGAAGGGATTTGGTGAGGAAGTGACAGTTGGAGAAGGAAGGAGACGTCTCGTAGAAGGATTTGGAGGAGAAGTGACAGTCGGAGAGGGAAGGAGACGTCTCGTAGAAGGATTTGGAGGAGAAGTGACAGTCGGAGAGGGAAGGAGACGTCTCGTAGAAGGATTTGGAGGAGAAGTGACAGTCGAAGAGGGAAGGAGACGTCTCGTAGAAGGGATTTGGAGGAGAAGTGACAGTCGGAGAGGGAAGGAGACATCTCGTAGAAGGGATTTGGAGGAGAAGTGACAGTCGGAGAGGGAAGGAGACATCTCGTAGAAGGGATTTGGAGGAGAAGTGACAGTCGGAGAGGGAAGGAGACGTCTCGTAGAAGGGATTTGGAGGAGAAGTGACAGTCGAAGAGGGAAGGAGACGTCTCGTAGAAGGGATTTGGAGGAGAAGTGACAGTCGGAGAGGGAAGGAGACATCCCGTAGAAGGGATTTGGAGGAGAAGTGACAGTCGGAGAGGGAAGGAGACATCTCGTAGAAGGGATTTGGAGGAGAAGTGACAGTCGGAGAGAGTGAAGGAGACGTCTCATAGAAGGGATTTGGAGGAGAAGTGACAGTCGGAGAGGGAAGGAGACGTCTCGTAGAAGGGATCTGGTGAAGAAGTGACAGTCGGAGAGTGAAGGAGACGTCTCATAGAAGGGATTTGGTGAGGAAGTGACAGTTGGAGAAGGAAGGAGACGTCTCGTAGAAGGATTTGGAGGAGAAGTGACAGTCGGAGAGGGAAGGAGACGTCTCGTAGAAGGATTTGGAGGAGAAGTGACAGTCGGAGAGGGAAGGAGACGTCTCGTAGAAGGATTTGGAGGAGAAGTGACAGTCGGAGAGGGAAGGAGACGTCTCGTAGAAGGATTTGGAGGAGAAGTGATAGTCAGAGAGCGAAGGAAGCCTCTCGTAGAAGGGATTTGGAGAAGTGACAGTCAGAGAGTGAAGGAAGCCTCTCGTAGAAGGGATTTGGAGAAGTGACAGTCGAAGAGGGAAGGAGACGTCTCGTAGAAGGGATTTGGAGGAGAAGTGACAGTCGGAGAGGGAAGGAGACATCTCGTAGAAGGGATTTGGAGGAGAAGTGACAGTCGGAGAGGGAAGGAGACATCTCGTAGAAGGGATTTGGAGGAGAAGTGACAGTCGGAGAGGGAAGGAGACGTCTCGTAGAAGGGATTTGGAGGAGAAGTGACAGTCGAAGAGGGAAGGAGACGTCTCGTAGAAGGGATTTGGAGGAGAAGTGACAGTCGGAGAGGGAAGGAGACATCCCGTAGAAGGGATTTGGAGGAGAAGTGACAGTCGGAGAGGGAAGGAGACATCTCGTAGAAGGGATTTGGAGGAGAAGTGACAGTCGGAGAGAGTGAAGGAGACGTCTCATAGAAGGGATTTGGAGGAGAAGTGACAGTCGGAGAGGGAAGGAGACGTCTCGTAGAAGGGATCTGGTGAAGAAGTGACAGTCGGAGAGTGAAGGAGACGTCTCATAGAAGGGATTTGGTGAGGAAGTGACAGTTGGAGAAGGAAGGAGACGTCTCGTAGAAGGATTTGGAGGAGAAGTGACAGTCGGAGAGGGAAGGAGACGTCTCGTAGAAGGATTTGGAGGAGAAGTGACAGTCGGAGAGGGAAGGAGACGTCTCGTAGAAGGATTTGGAGGAGAAGTGACAGTCGGAGAGGGAAGGAGACGTCTCGTAGAAGGATTTGGAGGAGAAGTGATAGTCAGAGAGCGAAGGAAGCCTCTCGTAGAAGGGATTTGGAGAAGTGACAGTCAGAGAGTGAAGGAAGCCTCTCGTAGAAGGGATTTGGAGAAGTGACAGTCAGAGAGTGAAGGAAGCCTCTCGTAGAAGGGATTTGGAGAAGTGACAGTCAGAGAGTGAAGGAAGCCTCTCGTAGAAGGGATTTGGAGGAGAAGTGACAGTCGGAGAGGAAAGGAGACGTCTCGTAGAAGGATTTGGAGGAGAAGTGACAGTCGGAGAGGGAAGGAGACGTCTCGTAGAAGGATTTGGAGGAGAAGTGACAGTCGGAGAGGGAAGGAGACGTCTCGTAGAAGGATTTGGAGGAGAAGTGACAGTCGGAGAGGGAAGGAGACGTCTCGTAGAAGGGATTTGGAGGAGAAGTGATAGTCAGAGAGCGAAGGAAGCCTCTCGTAGAAGGGATTTGGAGAAGTGACAGTCGAAGAGGGAAGGAGACGTCTCGTAGAAGGGATTTGGGAGAAGTGACAGTCGGAGAGGGAAGGAGACATCTCGTAGAAGGGATTTGGAGGAGAAGTGACAGTCGGAGAGGGAAGGAGACATCTCGTAGAAGGGATTTGGAGGAGAAGTGACAGTCGGAGAGGGAAGGAGACGTCTCGTAGAAGGGATTTGGAGGAGAAGTGACAGTCGAAGAGGGAAGGAGACGTCTCGTAGAAGGGATTTGGAGGAGAAGTGACAGTCGGAGAGGGAAGGAGACATCCCGTAGAAGGGATTTGGAGGAGAAGTGACAGTCGGAGAGGGAAGGAGACATCTCGTAGAAGGGATTTGGAGGAGAAGTGACAGTCGGAGAGAGTGAAGGAGACGTCTCATAGAAGGGATTTGGAGGAGAAGTGACAGTCGGAGAGGGAAGGAGACGTCTCGTAGAAGGGATCTGGTGAAGAAGTGACAGTCGGAGAGTGAAGGAGACGTCTCATAGAAGGGATTTGGTGAGGAAGTGACAGTTGGAGAAGGAAGGAGACGTCTCGTAGAAGGATTTGGAGGAGAAGTGACAGTCGGAGAGGGAAGGAGACGTCTCGTAGAAGGATTTGGAGGAGAAGTGACAGTCGGAGAGGGAAGGAGACGTCTCGTAGAAGGATTTGGAGGAGAAGTGACAGTCGGAGAGGGAAGGAGACGTCTCGTAGAAGGATTTGGAGGAGAAGTGACAGTCGGAGAGGGAAGGAGACGTCTCGTAGAAGGATTTGGAGGAGAAGTGATAGTCAGAGAGCGAAGGAAGCCTCTCGTAGAAGGGATTTGGAGAAGTGACAGTCAGAGAGTGAAGGAAGCCTCTCGTAGAAGGGATTTGGAGAAGTGACAGTCAGAGAGTGAAGGAAGCCTCTCGTAGAAGGGATTTGGAGAAGTGACAGTCAGAGAGTGAAGGAAGCCTCTCGTAGAAGGGATTTGGAGGAGAAGTGACAGTCGGAGAGGAAAGGAGACGTCTCGTAGAAGGATTTGGAGGAGAAGTGACAGTCGGAGAGGGAAGGAGACGTCTCGTAGAAGGATTTGGAGGAGAAGTGACAGTCGGAGAGGGAAGGAGACGTCTCGTAGAAGGATTTGGAGGAGAAGTGACAGTCGGAGAGGGAAGGAGACGTCTCGTAGAAGGGATTTGGAGGAGAAGTGATAGTCAGAGAGCGAAGGAAGCCTCTCGTAGAAGGGATTTGGAGAAGTGACAGTCAGAGAGTGAAGGAAGCCTCTCGTAGAAGGGATTTGGAGAAGTGACAGTCAGGGAGGTTGGGTTACAGAAGTAGGGGGAGGGACTCTGAGAGTTCCTGGCATCCCGCAGAGAGACATCAAGAATGAACAAGTCAGAGCAGAGAGAGGCGGGGGCAGGGAGTGGGGATTGTTCAGGGATCAGGGAAGCTCTGGATGTAGATCTGGATCCGAATGAGCCGACTCCTGGAAGAGTCTGATTTCTGGAGTTCCGACATCTCGGAGAACAAGGAAAAGATTGGACCTGGTTCTGAATGAGAAGCTTCTTGGAAGAGTCGGGTCGCTGCTGATCTGTCACCTTGTTTGGGGAAGTTCTGATCCGATTCGGATTGTGCTGCAGACTCATGGAAGAATTGAATTGCTGAACATCTGTTACGTTGGAGGACATGGAAACGTTTGGATCTGGTTCTGAATAAGAAGATTCTTGGAAGCTTTTGATTTCTGGAGATCCAGAACCTTGGTGGACCTTGGTGAAATTCTAATTGGGTCCTCCTGAATTCCTGGAAGAGTTGGGCTGCTGCTGATCTGGGACCTTCATGGACACCGGAGGGTTCTGATCACCTTGGTGGACACCGGAGAGTTCTGATCACCTTTGTGGACACCGGAGAGTTCTGATCACCTTGTTGGACACGGGAGAGTTCTGATCACCTTGGTGGACACGGGAGAGTTCTGATCACCTTTGTGGACACGGGAGAGTTCTGATCACCTTGATGGACACGGGAGAGTTCTGATCACCTTTGTGGACACAGGAGAGTTCTGATCACCTTTGTGGACACCGGAGAGTTCTGATCACCTTTGTGGACACGGGAGAGTTCTGATCACCTTTGTGGACACCGGAGAGTTCTGATCACCTTTGTGGACACGGGAGAGTTCTGATCACCTTGGTGGACACGGGAGGGTTCTGATCACCTTTGTGGACACCGGAGAGTTCTGATCACCTTGATGGACACGGGAGAGTTCTGACCACCTTGATGGACACGGGAGAGTTCTGATCACCTTGATGGACACCGGAGAGTTCTGATCACCTTGATGGACACCGGAGAGTTCTGATCACCTTGATGGACACCGGAGAGTTCTGATCACCTTTGTGGACACGGGAGAGTTCTGATCACCTTGGTGGACACGGGAGAGTTCTGATCACCTTTGTGGACACCGGAGAGTTCTGATCACCTTGATGGACACGGAAAAGTTCTGATCACCTTGGTGGACACCGGAGAGTTCTGATCACCTTTGTGGACACGGGAGGGTTCTGATCACCTTGATGGACACGGGAGGGTTCTGATCATCTTGGTGGACACGGGAGGGTTCTGATCACCTTGGTGGACACGGGAGGGTTCTGATCACCTTGGTGGACACTGGAGAGTTCTGATCACCTTGGTGGACACCGGAGAGTTCTGATCACCTTGGTGGACACGGGAGGGTTCTGATCACCTTGGTGGACACCGGAGAGTTCTGATCACCTTGGTGGACACGGGAGGGTTCTGATCACCTTGGTGGACACGGGAGGGTTCTGATCACCTTGGTGGACACCGGAGAGTTCTGATCACCTTGGTGGACACCGGAGAGTTCTGATCACCTTGGTGGACATGGGAGAGTTCTGATCTGGTCCGGATGAGATGATTCGTGGACCTTTCAGAGTTTCGGAGATCATAGACCTTGTTGGACACAGGAGAGTCCTGACTTGGTTCTGAATGAACGGGTTTCTGGAAGAGTCGCATGGCATAATGTCTACTACTTTGGTGGATTCCTAAAAATTTTGATCTGGTTGATTGAGAAGATTCCCAGAGAATTGGCGCCACTCCAGATTCTGGATCCATTTTCCTGCTCTGGATTAAAATCGTTTTTCTCCCCATTCTGACCATGTTTTGCCGAAACCACCGCACCCGGGTCACTGTGGCCCGATGTTCCGCCCTGGAGATGGAGATCCGGAGGGGGCGATTCCGGAGGAGTATGCTCATCGATACCCCCCAGGTATGAACCCATGTATAATGTGAGGGCTTCTCACACTCATCATTATGTATGTCTTATGGCAAATGTACAGGAACTCAGTACAGGGATGGTGGGAACTCCTCATAATGGGGCACAGCGGGTGTACAGACCCGGGAACTCAGCACAGGGATGGTGGGAACCCCTCATAATGGGGCACAGCGGGTGTACAGACCCGGGAACTCAGCACAGGGATGGTGGGAACTCCTCATAATGGGGCACAGTGGGTGTACAGATGGGAACTCAGCACAGGGATGGTGGGAACCCCTCATAATGGGCACAGCGGGTGTGCAGACCCGGGAACTCAGCACAGGGATGGTGGGAACCCCTCATAATGGGCACAGCGGGTGTACAGACCCGGGAACTCAGCCCAGGGATGGTGGGAACCCCTCATAATGGGGCACAGCGGGTGTACAGACCCGGAAACTCAGCACAGGGATGGTGGGAACCCCTCGTAATGGGCACAGCGGGTGTACAGAACCGAGAACTCAGCACAGGGAGGGTGGGAACCCCTCATAATGGGGCACGGCGGGTGTACAGACCTGGGAACTCAGCACAGGCATGGTGGGAACCCCTCATAATGGGGCACAGCAGGTGTACAGACCCAGGAACTCAGCACAGGGATGGTGGGAACCCCTCATAATGGGGCACAGCGGGTGTACAGACCCGGGAACTCAGCACAGGGATGGTGGGAACCCCTCATAATGGGGCACAGCGGGTGTACAGACCCGGGGACTCAGCACAGGGATGGTGGGAACCCCTCATAATGGGCACAGTGGGTGTACAGACCCGGGGACTCAGCACAGGGATGGTGGGAACCCCTCATAATGGGCACAGTGGGTGTACAGACCCGGGAACTCAGCACAGGGATGGTGGGAACCCCTCATAATGGGCACCACGGGTGTACAGACCCGGGAACTCAGCACAGGGATGGTGGGAACCCCTCATAATGGGCACAGTGGGTGTACAGACCCAGGAACTCAGCACAGGGATGGTGGGAACCCCTCATAATGGGCACCACGGGTGTACAGACCCGGGAACTCAGCACAGGGATGGTGGGAACTCCTCATAACCAATGAGTAGACTCTTACATGTAACCACCCCCCCCCCCTTCTTATCTGAATTTGTACAATGGATTTTGCTTCCCTCTAACATTAATTAACCTCTCCAGTAATTTTCTAATCCTATCTGGAGACAGAAGCTTCCACCAGAGACTAATCTGTATTATCACTGGGGGGGGCGGAGTAATGGGCGGGGTAATGATCAGTATGTTCATGTGTGGTGCAGATTGCAGTAGCTGGACAGTTGGACCATTCAGTAACGTCTGTATAGGACGGCAGAGACTTTAGATTTAGCTCTTACCCCCCCTGTAGATTGCGGCACACACGATGATGTCACCGGGTCCTGAGTGCGGTGGAGGGTAGAGGTGTGACTGGCGCGTAGTTTTTATTATGATTGGTTGGGATTAGGACTTGTTCCCTCTTGTCGGTGTTTTTGTAGAATCCCATTCATTATTACTACGTGACTCGGTCACATCCCTAAACAGCAGCTACAGTATTAGATGATGCCGTATTTTCATTGCACTTAAAGTGGAACTCTGGGCGCAAAAAAAGGCCCAACATGCGAGCCAGGTGTTTTTTTCTGGTGCCACAAAATGAGGCTCAACATGCAAGTTAAGTATTATTTATGGTGCCCCAAGTGAAGCCCAACATGTGAGCCAGATCTTTTTTCGGGTGCCCAACATGAGGCCCAACACGTGAGCCAGGTCTTCTCATCCAACCTCAGCACATGACTTCACAAATGGGCACAAATTCCCACAGACACCCTCCAAAATCTTGTGGGAAACCTTCCCAGAAGAGTGGAGGATAGTATAACCAAAAATGGGGTGAGGGCATGAGGCAGCTCCCTATCAATGGTTCCGAAAATGGGGTGTCCCTCAACCCTACAGAGGTACGATGGCCAGGTGTCCACAGAGGGGACACAACTCACAACTCTTTGGAATGGGAAGACCAATGAGCTCATAGAAATGTGATGGCTAGCTGCCCACAAAAAGGGGGGGGGGCAATGCCATATTAAAGGCTATGGTTTTATAATGGGATGTCCTATGAGCCCATATAGGTATGGTGGTGAGGTGTCCACAAAGGGGGCCAACTCCATTATAATGGTCTTAGTTTTGGAATGGGATGTCCAGTGAGCTTGTATACTGTAGGGATGATGTTCAGGTGTCTACAAATGAGACCAACTCCATTATAATGGCCATGGTTTTGGAATGGGACATCCAATAGGTGTGGTGATCCGGTATCCTCAAAGAGGGACCAACTTCATATCAATGTCTATGGTCTAATAATGAGATGTCCAATGAGCCCATATAGGGGGACCAACTCCACAATGATAGCCATGGTTTTATAACGGGGTGTCCAATGAGCTTTTATACTCTAGGTATGATGGTCAGGTGTCTACAAAGTGGGCCAACTCCACGATAATGGTCATGGTTTTTGGAATGGGATGTCCAATAATTTCATATTGGTGTGATGGCCACAAAGAAAGGCCAACTCCTTATTAACGGTCACGTTTATTAACAGAATGTCCAATGAGCTCATATAGGTATGGTGGTGAGGTGTCTACAAAGGGGGTAACCCCTATAAAAATGGTCATGGTTTTGGAATGGGTCATTCAATGAGTTCATTAAGGTGTAATGGTCGGGTATCTACAAAGAGGGGCCCAATTTATATGAATGTCTGTGTCTACTGTAGGCCCACATACATTAGGTGTAATGGTGAGA
Source organism: Rana kukunoris (assembly GCA_029574335.1). Lineage (NCBI taxonomy): Eukaryota > Metazoa > Chordata > Amphibia > Anura > Ranidae > Rana > Rana kukunoris. The sequence goes on along the minus strand of JAJQKJ010000575.1, from coordinate 10,864 downwards.
TGTCCCTAAAATAGGGCCAACTCCACGTTAATGGCCATGGTTTGATAACGGGACGTCCGATGAGCTTATATACTGTAGGTATGATGGTCAGGTGTCTACAAAGGGGGCCAACTCCACATTAATGGTCATGGTTTTTGGAATGGGATGTCCAATGATTTCATATTGGTGTGATGGCCACAAAGAAGGGCCAACCGTCATGGTTTTTAACAGAATGTCCAATGAGCTCATAAAGGTCTGATGGTCAGGTGTCTACAAAGGGGGCCAACTCCATATTAATGGTCATGGTTTGATAACGGGACGTCCAATGAGCTCTTATCTTGTACGCATAATGGTCAGGTGTCTACAAAGTGGGCCAACGCTACGTTAATGGCCATGGTTTGATAACAGGATGTCCAATGAGCTCACATTCTCTAGGTATGATGGTCAGGTGTCTACGAAGGGGGCCAACCCCACATTAATGGTCATGGTTTTGGAATGGGACGTCCAATCAGCTCACATACTGTAGGTATGATAGTCAGGTGTCTACAAAGGGGACCAACTCCTTTATAATGGCCATGGTTTTGGAATGGGATGTCCAATGAAGCCACATACATTGGGTGTAATGGTGAGATGTCCATAAAAGGGGGCCAACTCCACGTTAATGGCCCTTGTTTGATAACGGGATGTCCGATGAGCTTATATACTGTAGGTATGATGGTCAGGTGTCTACGAAGGGGGCCAACCCCACATTAATGGTCATGGTTTTGGAATGGGATGTCCTATGAGCCCACATACATTGGGTGTGATGGTGAGATGTCCATAAAAAGGGGGCCAACTCCATGTTGATGCCCGTTGTTTGATAATGGGATGTCCAATGAGCTTATATACTGTAGGTCTGATGGTCAGGTGTCTACAAAGGGGGTAACTCCATATTAATGGTCATGGTTTGATAACGGGACGTCCAATGAGCTCTTATCTTGTGCGCATAATGGTCAGGTGTCTACAAAGTGGGCCAACGCTACGTTAATGGCCATGGTTTTGGAATGGGACGTCCAGTGAGCTCACATTCTCTAGGTATGATGGTCAGGTGTCTACGAAGGGGGCCAACCCCACATTAATGGTCATGGTTTTGGAATGGGACGTCCAATCAGCTCACATACTGTAGGTATGATGGTCAGGTGTCTACAAAGGGGACCAACTCTTTTATAATGGTCATGGTTTTGGAATGGGACGTTCTATGAGCCCACATTGGGTGTAATGGTGAGATGTCCATAAAAGGGGGCCAACTCCACGTTGATGGCCGTTGTTTGATAATGGGACGTCCGATGAGCTCATATACTGTAGGTATGATGGTCAGGTGTCTACAAAGGGGGCCAACTCCACATTAATGGTCATTGTTTTGGAATGGGACGTCCAATCAGCTCACATACTGTAGGTATGATGGTCAGGTGTCTACGAAGGGGGCCAACCCCACATTAATGGTCATGGTTTTGGAATGGGACGTCCAATCAGCTCACATACTGTAGGTATGATGGTCAGGTGTCTACAAAGGGGACCAACTCTTTTATAATGGTCATGGTTTTGGAATGGGACGTTCTATGAGCCCACATTGGGTGTAATGGTGAGATGTCCATAAAAGGGGGCCAACTCCACGTTGATGGCCGTTGTTTGATAATGGGACGTCCGATGAGCTCATATACTGTAGGTATGATGGTCAGGTGTCTACAAAGGGGGCCAACTCCACATTAATGGTCATTGTTTTGGAATGGGATGTCCTATGAGCCCACATACATTGGGTGTGATGGTGAGATGTCCATAAAAGGGGACCAACTCCATGTTGATGGCCGTTGTTTGATAATGGGATGTCCAATGAGCTTATATACTGTAGGTCTGATGGTCAGGTGTCTACAAAGGGGGTAACTCCATATTAATGGTCATGGTTTGATAACGGGATGTCCAATGAGCTCTTATCTTGTACACATGATGGTTAGGTGTCTACAAAGTGGGCCAACGTACGTTAATGGCCATAGTTTGATAACAGGATGTCCAATCAGCTCACATTCTCTAGGTATGATGATCAGGTGTCTACGAAGGGGGCCAACCCCACATTAATGGTCATGGTTTTGGAATGGGATGTCCTATGAGCCCACATACAGTGGGTGTAATGGTGAGATGTCCATAAAAAGGGGGCCAACTCCACGTTGATGGCCGTTGTTTGATAACGGGACGTCCGATGGCCTCCTATAGGGGTGACAGTTGGGTGTACGGAGATGTTTGTGGTACGTCGCTGTCATACTCTGAGGTTCACCTCAATGACTGGAGGAATTCCTGAGAACAGTTTGATAAATAGAAGTTGATATCAGCCGACGATCGATTTCCGGCTCTTATAAAGCGGCCGCAGGGTTTTCATTGGAAGGCCGGAGCGGATCTGTAATCTGTATTTGCATTCCTGGCAGGAGGGAGCAGCAATCATTAACAGGTCATTCAGCAGTGGAACCCCCCCGCCCCCCCCCCCCCTCTCCCTGCTGTGAGCTGCACTCTGCATGCCAACATGGAGGAAGTTGTTGTCACCCCTGGGGGGGGGGTCAGTCATGATTCCGGTCATAGAGGATTTCCACTTGGTGGGATCTCGGCTGTGACTCATATTAGACGTTGGTGTTCCCGGCGTGTTCCTGTCCCAGCATGTCCGCCCCCGTGTATCAGGAGAGGCCGGGAGACGTACAAAGGCCCAGCTGGGGGAATAATGAATCTCTATCAATCTCTATCAATGGATCATTTGTCTTCTATAATATGAAGAGCCGAGAAAAACGATCACCAACCCATGAAATATCCATGCCGGGCCATAGATTCATCCCGAGATCACATGACCAGATCCCTGGAGATCAGACCCCTTCTATAACATGACCCGATCCCCCTGAGATCAGACCCCTTCTATACCATGACCCGATACCTGGAAATCAGACCCCTTCTATAACATGACCCGATCCCTGGAGATCAGACCCCTTCTATAACATGACCCGATCCCTGGAAATCAGACCCCTTCTATAACATGACCCGATCCCTGGAAATCAGACCCCTTCTATAACATGACCCGATCCCCCGGAGATCAGACCCCTTCTATAACATGACCCGATACCTGGAAATCAGACCCCTTCTATAACATGACCCGATCCCTGGAGATCAGACCCCTTCTATAACATGACCCGATCCCCCGGAGATCAGACCCCTTCTATAACATGACCCGATCCCCCCGGAGATCAGACCCCTTCTATAACATGACCCGATCCCCCAGAGATCAGACCCCTTCTATACCATGACCCGATACCTGGAAATCAGACCCCTTCTATACCATGACCCGATCCCTGGAGATCAGACCCCTTCTATAACATGACCCGATCCCCCGGAGATCAGACCCCTTCTATAACATGACCCGATCCCTGGAGATCAGACCACTTCTATAACATGACCCGATCCCTGGAGATCAGACCTCTTCTATAACATGACCCGATCCCCCGGAGATCAGACCCCTTCTATAACATGACCCGATCCCTGGAGATCAGACCCCTTCTATAACATGACCCGATCCCTGGAGATCAGACCACTTCTATAACATGACCCGATCCCCCGTAGATCAGACCCCTTCTATAACATGACCCGATCCCCCGTAGATCAGACCCCTTCTATAACATGACCCGATCCCTGGAGATCAGACCCCTTCTATAACATGACCCGATCACTGGAGATCAGACCCCTTCTATACCATGATCCGATCGCTTCCCTTCGGACCCCAATCCCAGCTATATAACCTCATTCTACAAGAACAGGACCCCTCTGAGCTCCACAAGGGTCGGCTATATAACTCCCACCTACAAGTTCAGGGCTTGGCCCCATCTTAGCTCTCAGAGGGCCAGCTATATTACCCCCTTTTACAAGTATAGACTCTTGGACCCTTCTGCATTTTCCAGGGGCCGGCTGTATGGCCCCCTTCTACAAGAATGGTCTCTGGGACCCTTTTGAGCTCTCCATGGGCCAGCTATATAACCCCCTTCTACAAGGACCGACTCCAGGACTCTTCTGGCCTCTCCAGGGGCCGGCTATATAACCCTCTTCTACAAGGACCGACTCCAGGACCCTTCTGGCCTCTCCAGGGGCCGGCTATATAACCTTCTTCTACAAGAACCGACTCCGGGACTCTGCTGGCCTCTCCAGGGGCCGGCTATATAACCTCCTTCTACAAGGATTGACTCTGGGACCCTTCTGGCCTCTCCAGGGGACGGCTATATAACCCCCTTCTACAAGAACAGACTCTGGGACTCTTCTGGCCTCTCCAGGGGCCGGCTATATAACCCCCTTCTACAAGAACCGACTCTGGGACCCTTCTGGCCTCTCCAGGGTCGGCTATATAACCTCCTTCTACAAGGATTGACTCTGGGACCCTTCCGGCCTCTCCAGGGGCCGGCTATATAACCCCCTTCTACAAGAACAGACTCTGGGACTCTTCTGGCCTCTCCAGGGGCCGGCTATATAACCTCCTTCTACAAGAACAGACTCTGGGACTCTTCTGGCCTCTCTAGGGGCCGGCTATATAACCCCCTTCTACAAGAACCGACTCTGGGACCCTTCTGGCCTCTCCAGGGGCCGGCTATATAACCTCCTTCTACAAGGATTGACTCTGGGACCCTTCCGGCCTCTCCAGGGGCCGGCTATATAACCCCCTTCTACAAGAACAGACTCTGGGACTCTTCTGGCCTCTCCAGGGGCCGGCTATATAACCCCCTTCTACAAGAACCAACTCTGGGACCCTTCTGGCCTCTCCATGGGCCAGCTATATAACCCACTTCTACAAGAACCGACTCTGGGACTCTTCTGGCCTCTCCAGGGGCCGGCTATATAACCCCCTTCTACAAGAACCGACTCTGGGACTCTTCTGGCCTCTCCAGGGGCCGGCTATATAGCCCCCTTCTACAAGGACCGACTCTCTGACCCTTCTGGCCTCTCCAGGGGCCGGCTATATAACCCCTATCTACAAGAACCGACTCTGGGACCCTTCTGCGTTCTCCAGGGGTCGGCTATATGGCCCCCTTCTACAAGAACCAGCTCTGGGACCCTTCTGGCCTTTCCAGGGGTCGGCTATATAACCCTCTTCTACAAGAACCGACTCCGGGACCCTTCTGGCCTTTCCAGGGGCCGGCTATGTAACCTCCTTCTACAAGAACAGACTCCGGGACCCTTCTGGCCTTTCCAGGGGCCGGCTATGTAACCTCCTTCTACAAGAACAGACTCCGGGACCCTTCTGGCCTCTCCAGGGGTCAGCTATATAACCTCCTTCTACAAGAACAGACTCCGGGACTCTTCTAGCCTCTCCAGGGGCCAGCTATATAACCTCCTTCTACAAGAACAGACTCCGGGAACCTTCTGGCCTCTCCAGGGGCCGGCTATGTAACCTCCTTCTACAAGAACAGACTCCGGGAACCTTCTGGCCTCTCCAGGGGCCGGCTATGTAACCTCCTTCTACAAGAACAGACTCCGGGACTCTTCTGGCCTCTCTAGGGGCCAGCTATATAACCTCCTTCTACAAGAACAGACTCCGGGACCCTTCTGGCCTCTCCAGGGGCCGGCTATATAAACTCCTTCTACAAGAACAGACTCTGGGACCCTTCTGAGCTCTCCAGTGGTCAGCTATGTAGCCCCCTTCTACAAGAACAGACTCCGGGACCCTTCTGAGCTCTCCAGGGGTCAGCTATGTAACCCCCTTCTACAAGAACAGACTCCGGGACCCTTCTGAGCTCTCCAGGGGTCAGCTATGTAAGCCCCGTCTACATGAACAGACCCAAACCCCGTCAGAGCTCTCCAAGGACTGGCTTTATAACCTCCTTCTAAAAAAAAAATAGCCATGGGCCCTAAGCCAGCTTCCCAAGGGCCGCTTATATAACCCCCCATCTACAGGAACACTTAGACAGGGTCTGCCTTGTTTAGTACCATTGTAGTGTTGTTGGACTCGTCACCCCCATGCAATGCATGCTGGGAAATCTATTCCTTTCCCCAACAGCTGGACGCAGATGATTTTTTGTAAACAATGGAATTCCTTGAGTGAATGTGTCTCTAATTCTGGAAAATTGAAATCAAATGTGGAAAAATGCATCAGCGGAATTCTCCTTCTGTGAACGCCGCTCCTTTCCTTTATTTATCTGTGACGCCCCCCTTCTTTATAGATTAAGTGAGGAGGCCCACCCACCACATTACAGATCCAATAGGGACGATCGGGACAGTGTGAGGGTGGAGTCAGGAGGTAAGTAGTGGAGGTTTGTACATAACTTCAGCTGCCTATATTTCTGCATTTACTGATTGTTGAGACAACCCATCATAAGATGCCCCCCGAAAGTGGCCATGATGAGGTGGGTTCTTCATGACGGTCAAAGTGGTGGCCATGTTTAAGTGGGACCTTCATGATGGTCAAAGTGGTGGCCATGTTTAAGTGGGACCTTCATGATGGCCAAAGTAGTGGCCATGTTTAAGTGGGACCTTCATGATGGCCAAAGTAGTGTCCATGTTCAGGTGGGACCTTCAAGATGGTTAAAGTGATGCCCATGTTCAAGTGGGACCTTCACGATTGCCAAAGTGGTGGCCATGTTCAATTAGGACCTTCATATTGGCCATGTTTAAGTGAGACCTTCATGATGACCAAAGTGGTGGCCATGTTGAATTTGGACCTTCATGATGACCAAAGTGGTGGCCATGTTGAATTTGGACCTTCATGATGGCCATGTTAAATTAGGACCTTCATGATTGCCTAGTTTAAGTGCAACCTTCATGATGGCCAAAGTGGTGGCCATGTTCAAGTGGGACCCTCATAATAGCCAAAGTGGTGGCCATGTTCAAGTGGGACCTTCATGATGGCCAAAGTGGTGTCCATGTTCAGGTGGGACCTTCACGATTGCCAAAGTGGTGACCATGTTGAATTAGGACCTTCATATTGGCCATGTTTAAGTGAGACCTTCATGATGACCAAAGTGGTGGCCATGTTGAATTAGGACCTTCATGATGGCCTAGTTTAAGTGCAACCTTCATGATGGCCAAAGTGGTGTCCATGTTCAGGTGGGACCTTCACGATTGCCAAAGTGGTGGCCATGTTGAATTAGGACCTTCATGATTGCCTAGTTTAAGTGCAACCTTCATGATGGCCAAAGTGGTGGCCATGTTCAAGTGGGACCCTCATAATAGCCAAAGTGGTGGCCATGTTCAGGTGGGACCTTCACGATTGCCAAAGTGGTGGCCATGTTGAATTAGGACCTTCATATTAGCCATGTTTAAGTGAGACCTTCATGATGGCCAAATTGGCAGGGGTGCTGATCTGGGAACCCTTCAGCCCATTTCCTGTCGGGGAATGTCTGCTTCCATCGCAGCCTTCTCACACAGGAGCGCCCAGAACCCACCCCCAGTCTTCTTCCTGCATCGGTCACAGCTGCTCAGAAAGAACATTTTCAGCATTCCGGCGATTTTGTGACAATTCCATGCAGAGATGAGCAGATGGGGTCTCAGTGAAAGATCTCTGTGTGTATGTGGCCGGCTTGTAAACATTCCCCCCCCCCCTTCCGGGACCCCAGACTTGTGACTCGGAGATGTGAGGCTGAGCTGGGCTCTCTCAGGTCATGTGTTCTGGATTAGAGACGCTTAATACCTTCTTTTTTTTTTTTTTACTGAAACTGAAGCAGATCACTGAAAAGACGTTACTAAAGCGTCCCGAAATTCCTCCATACAATCTGGGATCTGATCTGTGAGATCGATCTTCAGGAGAAGACATTGGTCAGCCTGGTGTACAGAGATTCCTCCATATAGCTTCTGATCTGGTTTGTGAGATCGATCTCTGGAAGAAGATGTTATTGGGTAGATGTAAGAGGGTGCACGGCTTACAGATGTAGATGTAAGGTAGTGTTTAGTAGGGTTCAGTAGTGTTCAGTAGTGTTCAGTAGGGTTCAGTAGTGTTCAGTAGGGTTCGGTAGTGTTTAGTAGTGTTCAGTAGGGTTCAGTAGGGTTCAGTAGTGTTCAGTAGGGTTCAGTAGGGTTCAGTAGGGTTCAGTAGTGTTTAGTAGGGTTCAGTAGTGTTTAGTAGGGTTCAGTAGGGTTCAGTAGTGTTTAGTAGTGTTTAGTAGTGTTCAGTAGGGTTCAGTGGTGTTCAGTAGGGTTCAGTAGGGTTCAGTGGTGTTCAGTAGGGTTCAGTAGGGTTCAGTAGGGTTCAGTAGTGTTCAGTAGTTGTCAGTAGCGTTCAGTAGTGTTCAGTAGGGTTCAGTAGGGTTCAGTAGTGTTCAGTAGGGTTCAGTCGTGTTCTGTAGTGTTCAATAGGGTTCAGTAGTGTTCAGTAGGGTTCAGTAGGGTTCAGTGGTGTTCAGTAGGGTTCAGTAGGGTTCAGTAGGGTTCAGTAGTGTTCAGTAGTTGTCAGTAGTGTTCAGTAGTGTTCAGTAGGGTTCAGTAGTGTTCAGTAGTGTTCAGTAGTGTTCAGTAGGGTTCAGTCGTGTTCTGTAGTGTTCAGTAGGGTTCAGTAGTGTTTAGTAGGGTTCAGTAGTGTTTAGTAGGGTTCAGTAGGGTTCAGTAGGGTTCAGTAGTGTTTAGTAGTGTTCAGTAGGGTTCAGTGGTGTTCAGTAGGGTTCAGTAGGGTTCAGTGGTGTTCAGTAGGGTTCAGTAGGGTTCAGTAGTGTTCAGTAGTTGTCAGTAGCGTTCAGTAGTGTTCAGTAGGGTTCAGTAGGGTTCAGTAGTGTTCAGTAGGGTTCAGTCGTGTTCTGTAGTGTTCAGTAGGGTTCAGTAGGGTTCAGTAGTGTTCAGTAGGGTTCAGTAGGGTTCAGTAGTGTTCAGTAGGGTTCAGTAGGGTTCAGTAGGGTTCAGTAGTGTTCAGTAGTTGTCAGTAGTGTTCAGTAGGGTTCAGTAGTGTTCAGTAGTGTTTAGTAGGGTTCAGTCGTGTTCTGTAGTGTTCAGTAGGGTTCAGTAGGGTTCAGTAGGGTTCAGTAGTGTTCAGTAGGGTTCAGTAGGGTTGAGTAGTGTTCAGTAGGGTTCAGTAGGGTTCAGTGGTGTTCAGTAGGGTTCAGTAGGGTTCAGTAGTGTTCAGTAGTGTTCAGTAGGGTTCAGTAGTGTTCAGTAGTGTTCAGTAGGGTTCAGTCGTGTTCTGTAGTGTTCAGTAGGGTTCAGTAGTGTTCAGTAGGGTTCAGTAGTGTTCAGTAGTGTTCAGTAGGGTTCAGTCGTGTTCTGTAGTGTTCAGTAGGGTTCAGTAGGGTTCAGTAGGGTTCAGTAGTGTTCAGTAGGGTTCAGTAGTGTTCAGTAGTGTTCAGTAGGGTTCAGTAGTGTTCAGTAGTGTTCAGTAGGGTTCAGTCGTGTTCTGTAGTGTTCAGTAGGGTTCCGTAGGGTTCAGTGGGGTTCAGTAGGGTTCAGTAGTGTTCAGTAGGGTTGAGGTCAGGGCTCTTGAGTCCCTCCACTCTTCTAGGAAGACTTTCCACAAGACTGTGGAGTGCATCTATGGGAATCTGTGCTAATTTTTAGAGATCCGGTGTTCAGTAGGGTAAGTAGGGTTCAGTAGGGTTGAAACGTCTTGCAGTCAACATTCCAATTCACAAGGTGTTCAATAGGGATGAGGTGAGGGCTCTGTGCAGGACACTCGAGTTCCTCCACACCAAACTGGTCACACCATGTCTTTATGGAGCTCGCTCTACTCCTCTGGAAATGTTTACCACATTTGTGCCCATTATTGATGTCATGTACTGAGGTTGGATGAGAAGACCTCCCTTGTGTGCCACATGTTGGGAGCCAAGAAAAAGTCCTGGCTCCCTCATCTCAAAGGTGTTCAGTAGGGTTGAGGTGAGGGCTCTTGAGTTTCTTCACTCTAGGAAGACTGTGGAGTGTGTCTATGGGAATTTGCACTTATCTTTAGAGATCGGGTGATCAGTAGGGATGAGATCAGGGCTCTGTGAGGAACACTCAAGTTCCTCCACACCAAACTGGTCCACACTATTTTTTTATGGAAGCTAGGCTTTGTACTCATAGGGGCGCTGGGTGGGGGAGGGAGCAGGGTGTTGCGCGTTGGAGCCCAGTCAAGCCGGATTACAAGAAAAGGGTCTTCACCAAGACTGGTAGGTTGATCCAGGTGTTGGCTGAAGTTGGTAGGTTGGAGATAGGGTCATGGTAGGTTAGTAGTTGTGAATGATGAGATTATGTTAAATTGGTTGGAGATCGTTGCTGAGTTGGTAGGTTGGAGATTCCAGGTGTTGGCTGAGGTTGGTAGGTTGGAGATTCCAGGTGTTGGCTGAGGTTGGTAGGTTGGAGACTCCAGGTGTTGGCTGAGGTTGGTAGAGGTTGTAGGAGATTTTCCGTTGGTTTGGAGATCCAGGTTTGGCTGAGGTTTTGGAGGATTCCAGTGGCTGTTGGCTGAGGTTGGTAGGTTGGAGACTCCAGTTGTTGGCAGAGGTTGGTAGGTTGGAGACTCCAGGTGTTGGCTGAAGTTGGTGAGGTTGGTAGGGACTCCCGTTGTTGGACAGAAGGTCTGGAGGTTGGAGGATCCAGGCTGTTGGGTTGAAGTTGGTCTAGGTTGGAGATTCCAGGTGTTGGCTGAGGTTGGTAGGTTGGAGATTCCAGTTGTTGGCTGAGGTTGGTAGGTTGGAGACTCCAGTTGTTGGCAGAGGAATGAGATTGTTGGAGACTCAGTTATAGGTTGGAGACAGTATTGGCTACAGGTAGGCTGGAGATCCCAGGTGTTGTCAGGTTGGATAATGGACGTCCTGTTCTGATGGTAGATATTTGTCCATGATTTAGGTGTTGACTGATGTACCTCAAACTGAGGTTGGTATGTCATGGCTGATGGTAGGTTGGAGACATCAGATGTTTGGCCATAGGTTGGTAGGTGATG
>JAJQKJ010000379.1:0-65075 GCA_029574335.1 Rana kukunoris | reverse complement strand
AAGTTATGCACGTGCAAAACACGTGTGCGCTACTCACATCTGCCCAATATGATAAGATACGGTCTACAGCAATAACAAAGAAAGCAATAAAATCTAATCCCAATCATAAATACGCTAGTGACAATAAAACACATAAGATATAAAGAAGTGTTCTTGCTCATAAGCAGTTGATTACTTTGTAGCACATGTTGCACCAGTATTGATGTTTTTACAATCATATGTCCCGAAGACACATGTTTAATATTGGCATGGTAAATTACACAATGAAAAGACTTTGATTTCCAGTTTAATTCTTTTTTTATATATCTTTTGATGTGACAACACTGAAGAAATTACACTTTGCTACAATGTAAAAGTAGTGAGTGTACAGCTTGTATAACAGTGTAAATTTGCTGTCCCCTCAAAATAACTCAACACACAGCCACTCAGACTCCACAGCACTGAACAAAAGTGAGTACACCCCTCTACTGCTTTCCTCCTATACAATGGCAGAGTATTCATCAGTCCATACCACATTACAATCCAACTACCATTCTGGATAGCTGTACGGTGTTATTTTTAACACATAAGCATTATTAAACACAAATATATATATATATATATATATATATTATATATATATATATATATATATAAATAATTATTTTTTTTTTTTTTAGTTCACCAGGTAAAAACAGGAGGAGGAAAGCTTAAAAAATAAAACAAATGCCTTATTACTGGTAATCTGGCCACTAACACCTCCGGCATTAATAAAATCTGATCATTGTAAGCACCCCTGCCAGTGTTAAGTGGTTTGTGTCATCCATGTAAACTGAAACATTAAGCTGGAGAGCGTGTGCTTCTGAACAACAGATCTGCTGGCTGGGTCACCAGATGAAAATAGAAGAAAGCAAGCCTAAAAAAAGGAAACAAATCCAGCCACCACATTGGCAAGCTGCAATATAATAAATGTTTGCTGTTGGGTTTAATACTGCTTATGTCTTTATTCAGTCCAACTGTAGCCATGAAGGAATATTAACCACTTGCCGACCACCCGTCGCAGATGTACTCAAGATGGCTCAGCTGCTCGTACCAGTATGGCGATTCATGCACTAGCTTTCGTTGGCACATACCATGGTTTGACAAATTTGCTTGGAATCTAGGAGCCAGCTAAAAAAGTTAGGAGCCAGAAAACTTGCCCTTCCCGCCGAGCTGGCGCACAGAAGCGAACGCATTCGTGAGTAGCATATATGTAAAAACGGTATTCAAACCAGACATGTGAGGTATCGCCGCAATTGGTAGGGCGAGAGCAATAATTCTAACCCTAGACCTCCTCTAACTCAAAACATGCAACCTGTAGAATTTTTTAAACGTTGCCTATGGAGATTTTAAAGGTTTAAAGTTTGTCGCCATTCCACAAGCGGACGCAATTTTGAAGCATGACATGTTGGGTATCAATTTACTCAGCGTAAAATTATCTTTGATCAATATAAAAAAAAAAAAAATTGGGCTGACTTTACTGTCTTATATTTTAATTTAAAAAAATGTATTTTTTTCCCCAAAAAAGTGCACTTGTAAGACCGCTACGCAAATACGGCGTGACAGAAAGTATTGCAACGACTGCCATTTTATTCTCTAGGGTGTTAGAATAAAAAATATATATAATGTTTGGGGGCTCTAATTAGAGAGAAGGAGATGGCAGTGAAAATATAGTGAAAAACACATTAGAATGGATGGATTACTGTTTTACTTGTAATGCCAACGGCCACCACAAGATGGTGCCAGATCACAGAAGGCAGCTTAGACTTGCAGAAAGTCGCAAAGCCGCCTGTGTCTCCTGTGTCTCCGTGCGCCCCCACCTCCCCCGTCGCGCGATCGAGGAAGGCCCGCCCCATCCGGTAATTGAGGCCCCGGCTTTACGGCCTTATGTGGGCCTAAGCTTCCCTGGGTCACTATTTCTTGTAGTGATTGCGACCGGGCGCCCTGGATATTGTCGAGCCCTGGCACACACGCTACGATTGGCCAGCGGGGGAACCAAATAGCGGGTCCAACAGACTCAATGTATGCCAGCCACTCGGTATCGTTCTAATCGCATGTGAAAACGAACAGGATCTGCCAAAATAAGGCAGATCCCGGTTCTGTCAGGGTAAGACACTGAGATCTGTGCGTTTCTCCAGTCACACAGGTCCCCCATACAGTTAGAACACACAGTGAGAAAAAAAAACATTTAGCCCCTTCCCTGTCAGTGTCATTAGTACAATGTCCATGCATATTTTTAGCACTGTATTAAGGTCACTGGTTCCCAAAAAAAGTGTCAAAAATATCAGTTAGGTGTTAGGTCTGCCATAATGTCGCAGTCCCGCAAAAAAAAAAAAAAAAAAACACAGAAAAACTGACCCCACCATCAGTTGTAAAAAATAAATAAAAATAAATGCAAAAAAAGAAAAAAATGTATTTAATTTTTTTCTAAATTTGTGGCCTTTTTTTGTTTATAGGGCAAAAAATAAAACTGCAGAGGTGATCAAATAGCACCAAGAGAAAGCTTTGTGTGTGGAGGGGGGGGGGGGCTTCAATTTTGTTACAATGTCGCCCAACCACGCATTTGTCAGTTACAGTAACGCAGTGCCGTATCGCAAAAAAATACCCTGGTCTAGCCAGGGCTTAAGTGGTTAGCCTCTTTTCCATATTATGATGTACAGTAATTCACATGTGTTGTAATCCAGGATTACAGCACTTGTCTCTGCAATGACCATATGAATAATTAAAAAGGGTCACTAAAGTCAGGGATATTTTTTGAAAAAAATAACAAACATGTGATACTTACCTCCACTGTGCAGTTCGTTTTGCACAGAGTGGCCCGGAAACCTGTCTTCTGGGGTCCCTCGGCGGCTGTCTGGGCTCCTCCTCGCAAAAGCTTTCCTTCTTCATGCGAGGGCGCTCGCATGGAGGAAAGCTTTTGCGAGCGCGCTCCCGTGATACAGCGGCGGCCATAGCCGCCGACTGTATCACTCGGCTCCGCCCCCCAGCGCGCCGCGTCATCCGCCCTGATTGACAGCAGCGCTAGCTAGGGCTGCGCATCTTCACGGTCACACGATTCGATGCGATTACGATTATCAAGTCCACGATTCGATTCGATTCGATTCCGCGATGCATCACGATGCATCAAGATTACTGCGCACGGTTTTTATCTGTTCTTAAAAAAACTCTCTGCATGTAGCAAACTGTAAACACAGCAGACAACTTAAACAGGAGCTCCAGACTGACCCCCAAATACTACGAGATGGACAGAGACTGCAGACAATGATACTAGAGAGGGTCAGAGACTGCGGACATGATACTAAAGAGGGTCAGAGACTGCAGACATGATACTAGAGAGGGTCAGAGACTGCAGACATGATACTAGAGAGGGTCAGAGACTGCGGACATTGTCGTTTGGCAGGACTTTATGGGGACAATGTATGCCATGCTTATTGTCTTAGTGATTGATTCACATCACAACTTCATTGATACCTTTTTTTTTGTACGATTTTTAGTTTTGCTCATTACTACCACACGTGCAATGCATGGCTGCATGTGTGTGGCAGTGATGAGCAAAAGCAAAAATCATACAGTTGTGATGTTAATCAATCACTAAGACAATAAGACATACATAAACTAGTGTGCCATCAATTGCTGCCAGTGTGCCATTGCCATCAATTGCTGCCAGTGTACCGCCAGTGTGCCATTGCCATCAATTGCTGCCAGTGTACCGCCAGTGTGCCATTGCCGTCAATTGCTGCCAGTGTGCCGTCAATTGCTGCCAGCGTGCCGTCAATTGCTGCCAGTGTGCCGTCAATTGCTGCCAGTGTGCCGTCAATTGCTGCCAGTGTGCCGTCAATTGCTGCCAGTGTGCCAATGCCATCAATTGCTGCCAGTGTGCCAATGCCATCAATTGCTGCCAGTGTGCCAATAATTGCTGCCAGTGTGCCATCAATTGCTGCCAGTGTGCCATCAATTGCTGCCAGTGTGCCATCAATTGCTGCCAGTGTGCCATCAATTGCTGCCAGTGTGCCATCAATTGCTGCCAGTGTGCCAATGCCATCAATTGCTGCCAGTGTGCCAATGCCATCAATTGCTGCCAGTGTGCCAATGCCAATAATTGCTGCCAGTGTGCCATCAATTGCTGCCAGTGTGCCATCAATTGCTGCCAGTGTGCCAATGCCATCAATTGCTGCCAGTGTGCCAATGCCATCAATTGCTGCCAGTGTGCCAATGCCATCAATTGCTGCCAGTGTGCCAATGCCAATAATTGCTGCCAGTGTGCCAATGCCAATAATTGCTGCCAGTGTGCCATCAATTGCTGCCAGTGTGCCACAAATTGCTGCCCATTCTAACTGTGCCCATCAATTTCTGCCAGTGTGCATGCCCCGAGTACCTGATGATGATGAATCTGACTCATGTCACTGCTGCCTTCAGTACTCGGCTGTCTCGGTTCTCCCACAGCAGCGTGAGTTAAGCCAAGGAGGAAGGCTCTGGGGAGTCGGGAGCGGGACCGGGGACACTCGCTGAACGTGTCCCTCACATGGCGATGGGCGACTGGGAATGCCGTCAGCGGGGGGGGCGGGAAACGAGGCGTGGCGTCTTCGGCTGCATCAGCAGTGGGGGGTGGGAAAGAGGGCGGCGTCTACGGCTGCATCAGCAGTGGGGGGTGGGAAAAGAGGCGCCAAAACTTCGGCTCCACTCGGGCGGCTCAGTCGGCTCCACTCGGCTCTGCGCGGCTGCTCGGCGGGCGGCAATGACGTCATCAGTATGCATCGATTATTTAAAGGGACAGCATCGGCGCAGAATCGCCGGAGGAATAATCGTGATGCATCGATTAAACGATTAATTTCAGCAGCCCTAGCGCTAGCCAATGGCTGCGCTGCTATCAATCCGCCCAGCCTAGCCAATCAACGGCCAGGCTGGGAACCGAAGAGGACGACGTGGACGCGCCCGGGAGATTCGAACGGTCAGGTAAGTACAACGGGGGCTCGGGGGGGGCCGGTGCTGCTAGATGTTTTTTTACCTTCATGCATAGGATGCATGAAGGTAAAAAAACTCGTACCTTTACAACCCCTTTAAGACTGACCAAAATGTATAGCCCCCACATTACACCAAATCCAAATAACAAACATGAAATGTACATAACTTTATATAGTAGTACTGTACATTATTACTGGGTTACCCATTTTCATTTTAACACCTAGCTTGTTGCATTTAAATAACTGGTAACTCAAAATTATTTAGTTTAAAGTGTCCCAGATGTATCATCCCGTGACCAAGTCTTTTGTAAGACGAAACGTTGGGAGGAGACGTTCCCACGTCATCGCAACCACACGAGGGGATATCCGCGTTCCACTAGCCGGCCGGCATCTTTTATATATCGCCTTGAATTTGCATCTGTTTGTAAGTGCGCATTTTTGGTTTTTTTTAGAATAAATTTTTTTTAAGGATTTCACACTATTTTTGGTTTCCTTCTGTCTTTATGCTGTGACATATCGAGGACTGGTTTCTGATACATCTTACACATCTTGCTGCCTACATTGATCCTAGAGTGGATCTCATTATCTGGTAAGGGTCAGTGTGTGCGTCCGGTGGTGGTACCAGCACTCCTTTCCCTCACAGTATTCGTTTGTTGTTTTTTTCACGGGTGATTGTATTTATCTCCATGCAATCCACACTATGAAAAGTTTTTTTTTTTGTTTGTTTCACCTGAGGAAAACATGATGTTATAAAACGAAGCCCATATTGACCATCCTTAAGGCTGCACTTGACCTAGAGAGGGTCTTACGATCTGGTAAGGGTCAGTGTGAACTGTGCCCCATGGTGAAGGGTTGTCATCGTTTTTCTGTCTACTATATAGTTATTTTTCACGGGTGTATATATACTTTTCACAACAGTATTACACTATGAAAGTTTTTTCTTCTCTTTCCGGTGTTGTCACTGCTTATTGAAATTCTACAAGTACAAGATCTACATGAATGTAACGGGACACTGTTTTTCAATTTTTTGGGTATCAAGATCCAACGTCACTGGCTATATTGATGGACTTTTGACCAATATCAAGAATCTAATCCCTTTTGTTTATGGCTGACTTATTAAGGTTTTTTTGTTCATATATCATCACATTGTGTGGACATCACTAAATAGCAATTGTGGTTTTTTATATCAACATAATTTTTGATATTACACTGTGCTATCATTAAGCACTGTCTCACGTTTAGCGCGACTCCCCCCCCTATTTTTAGTTCATTTTATGTTGTATAACATTTTTGAGTCGCAGCTTTTTATTTTTATTTTTATTTGTTTATGTGGTATGCGCAATTTTCTTTCCTTTTACCCTATCATCTAATATTACCAAAATGTGGTCTCATTAATGAGCCTGATTACTAAAAGTCAATAAGGACACGGGGGGGGGGAATCAAGGGTGTATTTACAGCAGTTATACCAAGACAATGCAAATGTGTTGTACTTTATATGTAAAGCTGGCCATAGGCTTGAGATGATCGCTGGCGAATCCAGTAAATTTTGGCTTTATCAGGGGGCAGCCTTACCCTACATTCACACGCATCAACTGCTCAGAAGTGAAACTACACCCAAACGAATAAACTGCTCAAAAGCATAAGACTGTCTAGATTTAGAATCACTCAGTTGAGGGAATTATCTCCACTCCATGCTATCGAGCATACCCGTTACCATGTCTGTGAGGGCCAGGAGACTCTGTAAAGACAGTTTCCGGGCATCCAACTGCCCTCTTCAGTCTAAATCCAACCTTTAATTCCAGCATACAGGTTTATGTAACAACTGTCTATTAAACAAGCCTCTGACTGTCCTATTGTGCTTGCTAATCCGATTCTTGGTCTATGGCCAAGCTTCGCAGCAATGCGTACAACTATTGTTTACAAATCTGGAAAAGCAGTCCCAGAATACGAAAGCATATCTCGCTATACATTATGTGATCATATTTAGCTACAAGGGCTCGTTCACACAAGACCCATTGGTTTTTATTGCCTAACACAATCCCAATGCATAGACAAGGAAAGCTGCACTGCATTGGTGTGCGCTAGAACAAAAAAAAAAAAAGGACAGTTCACACTTTGAACTGCACATTGGGATGCGCTACAATGCATCACAACACCCTGCCCTGCAAGGTTACTTTTATGTCAACTCTAAGCGGACCTTTAGTCATTTTTTTCAACTTTCCATCTATTAAACCTTTTGCCCTTGTTGTTTTAACTTTGGATAATAAAACATTTTTTGTCTGCCAGTAAATACCTTTATACAGCCCACTTACCGTTTGGTGATTAGCCTAGGCTTATGACATAATGCACAGCTCTCTCTCTCACTCACTCACTCTCGTGAGAGTTTGCCAGGAAGGGAGGGGAAATGTGTCATAAGAGGGCCAATGAGAGCTGCAGAGCTGGAAGTGTGACTCTGTGTTGGTGTAAATCCAGGAAGTGAACAGGCAGCAGCTTCAGCTGCCCACAGTACAAATGGTTGCAGACAGACTCAGCGGAAGGAGATTTGTGCAGCATATTTGTACAGAATCACAGTATATATAAAATATGCAAAGTGGTTGAAGGGAAGCTTCAGAATGACAAAGATGTTTTTATTACAAATTATGTGAGCAGACTGCAGTTCCTGTTTAAGGCACTGCAATTTGTTTTACAATTCATTTCAACACACAGCAACCCACTGGTGTAAATCAGGGCAGGCTCAGGATTCATTTATCAGAGATCAGGGTCTGTGTCCACCAAAAATTTTTAATGCCTGAATCAGATCTTCTGTGTATGAAACACTTTGAATTACTATGCTAGGCTGTAGACATAGGGGGTGATTTATTTACATGAAGCAAATTTCTTTCCAGCAACCACGGGCTGCAGGAAAGAAATTTGCTTGATTTCCTCATCAACACTAAGATTTGAACCCTGTATGTCCCAACACTTAGCACAGCCTCCAGCCAATGCATTTTTAAGCCCACGTTCACACTGGGCCAATTTGACATGTCAAATCAGAGCCTATTGCCAGCAACGGAACCGCCTGAATCGGTGCCACGACGACTTTGTGGTGCCGCACCAATTTGCAGAAGTAGTTCCTGCACTCTATTTGGCGACTTCAGGAGCGATTTTAATAGATATCTGTGCATGAACCCACATAAATGTCTCTGAAATCACTCCCAAAGTCAGACGGCCAAATGTTCAGCTTTAAGTGTTGACATACTTTGAATGACAATTGCGCTGTCATGCAATACTGTACCACTTTCCACACCAGACCATTCCGAGTACTCCCCATTTATCACCACCCTCTGAACCCTTGTAACCAGTTTTCAATCCAAGTACTCATCGTATGGTCCATGACAACAGACCTCAGTTTGTACAGTAAATGTTTATGGGGAACTGTATCGAATGCCTTTGCAAAACCCAGATACACCACGTCTACAGGCAGCTCACCTCCTCATAGAAGGTTAATAGATTGGTTTGACAAGAATGATTTTTCATGAATCCATGCCGATTACTGCCAATGATACCGTTTTCATTACTAAAATCTTGTATATATTCCCTTATCCCCTCCAAGAGCTTGCATACTATTGATGTTAGGCTAACTGGTCTGTAGTTCCCAGGGATATATCTTGGTCCTTTTTTAAATATTGGTGCTACATTGGCTTTCTCCAATCAGATGGTACCATACCAGTCAGCAGACTGTAGGGGTGCAACGGATCGGATCGATCCTCAGATCAGAGTCACGGATGAGCAAAAAAAAAAAAAAAAAAGACACATTTTGTTACACCCACCGGAGTTTTAGATTTCACAGTTATTTTTAACACAAAATTAAGCTTATGTGTTTAAATACAGTATTTGTAAATCTGACGGACTGTTTACATGTTAAAATCTTAAAAGCAGCAGCAAACCTGCTGACCTTACATAGTTGCTAATGTGACAGAACACCTCTGATTTTAACTAAATGTGAAAATCAGAGGTAGTCTGTCACATTAGCCACCATGTAAGGTTTGCTGCTGCTTTTAAAATTTAACATGTAAACAGTCCGTTGGATTTCCAAATGCTGTATTTAAGCATACAAGCTCCGTTATGTGTTGAAAATAACTGTGAAATCTAAACCTCCATTGGGTGTAACAAGATGCCCGTTTGCCCCCTTCTCACAAACATTACTCTGCAGGAGTGTGGAGTGGAGCAAGATGGCAGCGACGAGACGTCACTTCCTGAAGAGACAGCCACCGCCGGGTGTACCAAGATGGCCGCCGCTCCAGAGCTAGGCCGAAGCTGGGCACATTCCTATGGCCGAGGCTGTGGAGCGCTGCGCGGATCGCATGGTGTGGCAATCCGAACAGGGTGACCCTTTCGGATCACAGATCGGCGACGATCCGTTGCACCACTAGTAGACTGTTCGTAAAAATTAGGAACAATGGTCTGGCAATCTCTCCATCCTTTGTAACCAGATTACCTCTATCGTTCTTAATGGGGCCATAAAACAGCCAGTTCCAGGAGCCATCTTTCCGTGCCTACCCATCGCCTTTACAAAGGCTAAACACAAGGTTAAAACAGGCTATTCGCTCTGCAAGGGAATTTGCCCCAGAGCCTAATGAATGTTGTGAAGTTTCACTTTGTAAAAAAGAAATCACGTGCAAGGGGGGGAAAAAAAAAAAGAAAAAAATTCATTTTTGCTTGTACATGACTGGATGAAGTCAACACAACTTCACCTCATTCACTAAGCTAGGCTTCGACAAAATCCGGGCACCGGTCGCAATTGTGACAAGAAATCGTGACCTGGCACCTGGGGAAGCTTAGGGCTGCAGAAGGTTGCAAAGCCGCGGCCTCAATTACCGGGCAGCATGGGGCGCATTCGCAGCGGGTCCGTGCCCGCCGGTAATTGAGGCCGCGGCTTTCCAGCCTTCACAGAAGGACGCTGAGGCCTGCAGAAGGCCGCAGCTTCCTTCTGTGATCTGGCGCCATCTTGTGGTGGCCGTTGGCATTACAGGTTACATTACATGTAGCAAAACAGCAGTTCTAATGTGTTTTTTCACTGTTTTCACTACCATCTCCTTCCCTCTAATAAGAACTCCCAAACATTATTTTTTATTCTAACACCCTAGAGAATAAAATGGCAGTCATTACAATACTTTGTCGCCCCGTATTTGCTTATCGGTCTTACAAACGCATTTTTTTGGGGAAAAAATACACTTTTTTAATAAAAAAAATAAAGACAACAGTAAAGTTAGCCCAATTTTTTTTATATTGTGAAAGATAATTTTTTAAGCCGAGTAAATTGATACCCAACATGTCACACTTCAAAATTGCGTCCGTTTGTGGAATGGCGACAAACTTTTGCCCTTTAAAATCTCCATAGGCGACGTTTAAAAAAATTCTACAGGTTTCACGTTTTGAGTTACAGAGGAGGTCTAGGGATATAATTATTGCTCTTGCTCTACCAATCGCGGCCATACCTCACATGTGTGGTTTGAAAACCGTTTTCATATGCGGGCGCTACTCACATATGCGTTCTCTTCATCGTGCGAGCTTGGTGGGACGGGGGCGTTTTTTGGCTCCTAACTTTTTTTATCTGGCTCCTAGATTCCAAGCAAATTTGCCAAACCCTGCACTAAGCTCTGGAGACAATTCACTTACAAATTAAAGGGGTGTTCCAGCCCTAAGTTGTGTTTATTAAAAGTCAGCAGCTACAAAAAGTGTAGCTGCTGGCTTTTAATAAACACTCACTTACCTGCTCCTGCGTTCCAGCGACGCGCCGACCGGGGCTCCGCTCCT
This sequence comes from Rana kukunoris, assembly GCA_029574335.1. Classification (NCBI taxonomy): domain Eukaryota; kingdom Metazoa; phylum Chordata; class Amphibia; order Anura; family Ranidae; genus Rana; species Rana kukunoris. Next base: position 54,300 of record JAJQKJ010000379.1, on the reverse strand, counting down.
CTGCCCCCCTCCCCGGCCGGCGTCTCCATCTTGACTGTGGGCACCCAGCCGTGACAGCCTTCGGCTTCACGGCCGGGCACCCACTGCGCATGCGCGAGCCGTACTGCGCATGCGTGCGCGGCGCGTCTCGCCGCTGATTGGAGAGGCGATCGCATGGGACCTGTCAGTGTCCCATGTGATCGCCTACAGGGAGGGGGCTGGTGTAGGCGATTAAGCTTAATCGCCTAACCAGCCCCTCGGCGGAAGCAGGAAGTGGGACAGGAAGTCCCACTCCTACTGAAGCCCCCACTCCCCCCCCAAAAAAATTACATGCCAAATGTGGCATGTATGGGGGTGAGGAGTGGATTGAGAAGGGGTCATTTTTTTGGGTGGAACACCCCTTTAAGGTCATAAATTAACCCAATTGACTCTAAAAAAGCACACTGGGCATGCCTCAGATCCTGGCAAAGGTGAACCATCTAACCCCACAAATAAAAACATTAGTAAACCGGCCACACACAAAGCAAATTTTCGAATCTCAGCCAGTTCCTGGTGAACCGGCTAAGATTTGAACCGCGTATGACCTGCCTAAAAATCAGCACAGCCTCCAGCCAATGCCTTTTTATAACTAAGCTCACATCGGGCCAATTTGACATGTCAAATCGCATTCCAAATCTGAGCCTATTGCCGGTAACACAACCGTCTGAATCGGTGCGAGGCTGACTTTGCGGCGCCACACTGATCCACATAAGTAGTTCCTGCACTCAGTTTGGCGACTTCAGGGGCGATTTCAATAGATACCTGTGCATGAACCCGCACAGATGTCTCTCAAATCGCCCCCGAAGTTGGACTGAAATGCCAGTTTGAAATCTTGCGAGTTCAGCTGAACTCGCACAATTTCAAGTCCCCAATCAGTGTGCGCCCAGGTTAAAAAGGATAACTCTACTTTCATTGGGAAATAATAATAATAATAATAATAATAATAATAATAAATACACACACACACACACACACAGTGCCTTGCGAAATTATTCGGCCCCCTTAAACTTTGCAACCTTTTGCCACATTTCAGGCTTCAAACAAAGATATAAAACTGTAAATTTTTGTGAAGAATCAACAACAAGTGGGACACATTAATGAAGTGGAACGAAAGTTATTGGATATTTCAAACTTTTTTAACAAATAAAAAACTGAAGAATTGGGCGTGCAAAATTATTCACCGCCTTTACTTTCAGTGGAGCAAATTCTCTCCAGAAGTTCAGTGAGGATCTCTGAATGATCCAATGTTGACCTAAATGACTAATGATAAATAGAATTCACCTGTGTGTAATCAAGTCTCTGTATAAATGCACCTGCGCTGTGATAGTCTCAGAGGTCCATTTAAAGCGCAGAGAGCATCATGAAGAACAAGGAACGCACCAGGCAGGTTCAAGATACTGTCGTGGAGAAGTTTAACCACTTCCCGACGGCCGTACGACTTTGTACGGCCGCAGGGTGGCTCTAATTCTCTGGGAGTCCTCCGCTCCTCCAGGCCACTAGAGGGCGTGCGAGCGCCGCCGGCGGCGTGCGCGCCCGCCACATTCCTGAGATACCGATGCTCGTGCCTGGCGGCCACGATGTCTGCCAGGCACTCGCAATCGTCGCCTAGAGGGACAAGGACATGGATCTCTGTGTGTAAACACAGAGATCCATGTCCTGTCAGGGGAGAGAGGAGACCGATCTATGTCCCTTGTACATAGGGACACAGATCGGTCACCTTCCCCAGTCACCCCCCTCCCCCCACAGTTAGAACACAATTCAGGGTACACATTTAACCCCTTCAATGCCAGTCACATTTATACAGTAATTAGTGCATATTTATAGCACTGATCGCAGTATAAATGTGAATGGCGCCAAAAATGTGTTAAAAGTGTCCGATGTGTCCGCCATAACGTCGCAGTCCCAATAAAAATTGCAGATCGCTGCCATTACTAGTAAAAAAATGAATAACAAAAATGTATAATAATTCTGTCCCCTATTTTGTAAGCGCTATAACTTTTGCGCAAACCAATCGCTTATTGCAATTTTTTTTTTTTTTTACCAAAAATATGTAGAAGAATACGTATCAGGGTGTCTCTGGAGCATTAGATGTGCAAGTTTGGCCTCTAGTGTCTAATGGCACCTTACATTGTGGTTTCACTCACTGGGAACACAAATAATGAGAACAAAAGAAAACACTACTAAGCACGGCAACTACACTTCATTAGCACAGAGTAAATGGAAGTGCAAACAAACGGAGCATATGCACACTAACAGCATCCATCAGCAAACAACGTTGGTTTGTAAAAAAGGCCATTTAGCTTTAAAACAAGTGTAGTAACAGCGATAGTGAAGTGTGCACTGTCATTTTATGGAAGTGTATACACACTAAACACAGTAATCATTACCAGAACCATAATCCCTGAAATCTCTAAATTCAAGCAGAGCTGATTAAATAATAAAATAATCAGCTTCATTGCAATAGTAGCAATTATAGCAGGCAATAATAATAATAATGATAATAAATGGCTGTAACAACAATATTGAAGTGGGCCCAACTAAAACCAATCAACAGCAATAAAAAACCCTCGGACAGATGACACATTCACACTATATCTAGTGTTTAGTCATAAACTATGACACAGATTATATAAAATACATTCACAACATGTGCCCGCATCCAAAAGAAGAATCCTGCTATAGCCTGATACTTGCAAAAATCTGCTTGCAGAGCTATAATGTCAAATGAAATGTGCATTGATTTGGGGGCAAGGATAGCTATAGACAACGAAAAGTATGATTTGACTTCCATTTAGGGCCATCTTCACATGGAAAGCTGTTTTTTTTTTTTTCTACTTTTTGACAACTCTGAAAAGCTGTCAAAGCTCAGAGTCAGTTTACAGGCAACTTGGAGAGGATATGCTGCCCCCTGGACTCAAAACAAGGCTTCCGACACACTCTGTTAAAGCTCTCTGAGCGCAAGTCAAAGCTCCTGTCACTAAATAAAATGGATAGCTTACAGTTCTGTTTACACCTTGCTGTTGCTTGGTACTTCGGTGAGGCTTCGATGTGGTTTCAAGCCTCTGTTAGCAGGGCCCTACGGCCCTATGGAGACACTTAATGGGGTACTTGTTGATTGAAATCCCTTTGGGATTTGAAGGACCCCTACCCCCCCTTTTTTGTGATATTGTTGATCATGTCCCCCCCATCCCCTCTCCCTATTTCCTCTCTGTTATTTGCTTGCTGAATGTCCTATATCCTGAATATATAGTGATGGTTTGACTCTGTCCTTCCTGAAAGATGGCTGGTTTTCGCCATATTTTGGATGGACAGACACATTAACGACACAGCTGTGTGTTGAGCTCTTTAGTGCTGGCCTGGCTGTGGCTCAGGGCTCCACCCTCCCAAGGAGTCCAGGCAAGCAAGGGAGAAGCATGCATGTCTGCATGGTGTAGACAGAGGACCCAAAGCTGTGGGCTAAGCAGCACAGAAGCTGAGAGAAGGTACAGGGATTGTACAGGTACTTTGTTACGTGGCCAAGAGAGCTGAAGTGTAAGCCTAAGGGGCTGTATTTCTGAAGAGAGCCAGGTGGCTCGGCATTTTCGGTTGACTATTTGTTTATTGCTGTAGCAACTTGAAACCCCTGTGTGGGAAATTTTGCATGGATGTTTTTCTTTCTTTTAATAAAAGTGGGTCAACAAACCCTTAAAACGCACAACTGGCGTGGAATCTGCTCACTGGTATGCTCTACACAGATGCTAAATAACCCCCAACATCACAATATATATATATATATATATATATATATATATATATATATATATATATATATATAATATATATATATATATATATATATATATATTTGTACCGACATGCCTTAGCCCATGTTGGTCATTAATAAAAATTATATATTTGGAAAAATAGAAAGCATAATAAAGAAGTCATCGGCACATGCGCACTGAAGCATTGACATGTCGTGCCGTTGCTTTAGTTAAAGGGGTTGTAAAGACAAAAATATTTTCCTCTTAAATTAAAGTCTGACAGTAGCTGAGAAGTAAAAAGTAATGTTTTGCATTATAACTAGTTTAATACCTGTTGAAATCGACCTGTTTTATTCACCTCCATCACTCCTGAATCGTTATTCTCACTGACTTCCTGGTTTGCGGTGCGCATTCATTCTTGCTACATTACGGCCTAATGGGAACTACAGTTCCTAATAGGCTTAGCCTCCGTGCCTGTAAGGGGGTAGGAGAGCATCTTCACGCAGGGCTGTAGTCATAGGGAGGGGTGAGCACATTCTGCTTTCCACCATGCAAAACGGCTCAGATGCTGGTGGAAAGCAAGAAGAGGAGAGACAGGAAATGGCATTTTCAAACCTGGATTACTGTGTTTTGGAGATCAAAAGGAAAAATTAAGTCAGTGATATGTAAATGCTCTAGCTTACAGCAATCATTTGATCTAATAAAAAACAAACCTTTAGTGTTCCTTTAACCTGTGCCGTCACCGGCAACTCCCGTTCGAATGCGCGGGAGCGACATCACGCAGCTCCAGCCAATCACAGAGCTGGCGTGCATGGCCCTGGAAGAAAGAGGGCCAAGAAGATGGACATTGTACAGGTTGAGGAGATATCCAGGCTAGCTACATGCAAGTCTTACCTGTAGCAAAAAGTGGTTTGTAAGTGTTTACAACTACTTTAACATGAACTGTTACATAAAGTCAATTTGGCTTGTTGCTGCCTGGCAAGTGAGTTTTTGTTCGTTGTTTTTGACATGCGTCGCCCTTCCATGTGCTCATTGCTGCAAAGGCATAGGTTGGGGTGGTTGCCACTTGTTTGCCAGAAGAATTCCGTCTGAAGCTCATGCTTTATAGGTACGAATCTCAGAAGCGAGCGAAGGTCACCCTACAGGACAAAGCTTGTTGCTGTTCTGGGGCTTTGTTCCTCAATTCAAAATATTCCCCTAACTGCAGAAATTCTTGCATATGCTATTACAGCCAAGGGCATACAGCCTACCCTGTGTGTATCATGCATTCATGGAAGACTGAAAATTGTAGAACATTATCACACCAGTAACATTTTTAAAGTAACACAAAATTACATTTTCTTTCTACTTTAAAAAGCACACTTTGCCAAGAAGTAGCATACTTGAGTAATGAACACCTCCAAACAAAGAGAATTTCTAGCAAGGACCAGGCTGCAGTAAGAATCTGCTACGCTTGAGCAATCTCAGAGTGCAATGTGAGGTTAGCACTGTTACAGATCACATTCCTTCGACAGGTATGTCAGGGGTATGGCCGAAACGCTGCAGCCTGTTCTGTGTAACTACAACATACAGATACCTGTTTGTTTACCTCACTGTGTCACACACATGGGAATGCAGCTCACAAAACCCTGCAATCATTTATAGTCGACTTGATTTAAACATACACAACTCACCAAAAGAAAATACACTTTCCTATATCTTACTGGCCAAAAGATCTAAACAGGAAGGTATGCCAGCGGATGGTGAAATGTCTCATTTACAAAGTGAAGATAGTACAGAACTGACACTTTCTATAAAGGAAGGCTCACAGGCTCTGCACTCATTGAAGGTTTATCATATTTCTACAGAGAAAGTGTGCTCTGAAAGAAGATCTTTGCAAGTTCAACAATAGTCTTAAAAGCATGCCTGGAAAAGCAATAAACACATGTAGCTATGGCTTAAATTGCTTTGTAATAAGCACTGTGGAAAGTTAGCAGAAAGCCAATGAGACAGGGAATGATTTGAGCTAAGAAGACAGGTATGTGGCCATAGAGGCAATGGGAATCTGAACATGTCAGAAGCAAAGCGAGCAAACATTTTCAAATACAATATACTGCGAATAATAAGAAGCTAGGGGAAAAGAAAGTGAAGGCGGTGTGAATAGAAACCAGAATCTTCAGCTCCGTTTTTCCCAGCCTATAAAAACGCCAGCAGGAATTAAAGGGAAAAAAAAGGTTCTATTGGCAAAACCTTCACCTTTCGTCTCCCTCCCCTTATACACACACACAGCAGCTAAATGCATAGACTGAAAGTCCCCCAATTCATCACTAGCGTAGAGACACAACCATAAACCAATGAGGTTTATATTAAACATAATGCAGTGGAGGCTAGACCCACACTTTTTTGGTTGTGGATAGTGTAGGGAAGGGTCAAAACTGTTGCCTGTGTCCCTACTGAAGTGGTAGTAAACTGTTTATTATTAATACACGATGCATACTAGCACATTATGATAGATAGATAGATAGATAGATAGATAGATAGATAGATAGATAGGATAGATATGTTGCTACCACTCTAAGCTTGCCACCATGACACTCAGCAATTATGTCATCCTAGCCAATCGAAAGGGTCAAAACAACTTTTAAATCCAGAAGGCAGGGTGACCCATGCCCATGACGTCACTCCCAAGCATGCACAAGGGAGCCCTCGGCTGCGGCACAGAACTCTGAAGGTCCAGCACGGTATGACATCAGTGATGTCACCAGCTGCATCCAGTGGGAAGATCTCCTAAGCAAATTTAGGAGATATTCACTGTACCTACAGAAATCCCTTACCCAAGTCCAAAAAACAACAACTCACCACCACTTTAAAGCGGGGGTTCACCCCCTAAAACAATTATATACAATTACATCCCAGCATACTTCGATATGTAAAGTATGTTGGACTTTTTTTTGGGGAGGCACATACCATTTAAAAAAGTTATTTTTCACCCGACTTCCGGGTTCTTTCTGCTGCGGGGGAATAGGCGTTCCTAGGCAGTGGCGTAGATGATTGATGTGCTGTTATGGCGCTCACGCGTGAAAATATCCGAGGCAGGACTCGGCTCTATACGGCGCCTGCGCAGTCAGCTTTACACGGCAGGCGAAGGGTGAACCTCCGCTTTAAATGGGCTGTCCAGCACTCATGGTAAAGACAGATCTTTTGGACTTGGTCAAGTTACAGTTCAAGCATGCTCACATAATAACTGTGACTGCACTGGTAAATTGTTAATCTGTCTAAACGTTGGTTTTTGGCAAGGCTATTGAATAATTGTGTTGTGGGCTTTAAGCCTGTGCGCCACAGCAGTCAAGTAGACTGAAAATTGACAGCTAGTCACTATAAAAGCCAATCTCTTTTATTGTATGCTATTAGTGTAGTTATAAAGTGCATTCACTCTGAAGAGAACTTTCTCCAATATAACTTAATGACTTGTATTTTCTTCACCATGACATACACACCTAATTTACAGTACAGTATGCGGAGGTATAACCAGGAATCAGCATAGTCACAGCTTAGTTATGTTGCATGAGATTGTGACTAAGACTTTGGACACAAAAACATCCCAGCACATCAAGGACTGGTAGTTGCAACCAATGTATTTTAACCTAATATCCTTATGAAATTACACAATACTAGCTGCACTCCATGTATACAGCAAGGAGCACAAAGCAGCCAAAACCAAGTTACTTTTTGCAGAACCATGCTGGAAAACCATGAAATAACAGCTCAAGAGAGTCTCTCTCTTTCTCTCTCTCTCTCTATCTCTCTATTTTACTCTGGTGTAGCACATCAGCACCAAACAGAACATCGGGGAAATGGCTTCTGGCAAGTCTGCACAGACTATCTTTGGCTTGCTGCATTATTATTATTATACAGGATTTATATAGCGCCAGCAGTTTGCGCAGCGCTTTACATCAGGCTGCATGTGCCCAATATCAATAAGGACTGCCACAGCTAGTACACACTGCACTGTAATTGGGCACACAGAACCATGGATAAGTTGTTCTAGAGAACACAGGTACTTTTTGGGAGTGTCCCCACAAATAAGTGAATCAAGTTTGGGTGGAAGACAGCGTTGGACTGGTACTATTGAATGCCGTTTAGTGCCAGCTTTGGAGGGTATCGCTTCCAATGGGCTGTACCCCAATTGTAGGTGGTAAGTGATACTCTGTTGGGGACTAGAGCTGCTACCTTTCTGATAAAACAATGAGGCTGTTACTGTTTGGAACACTTAGATTAGAGAGGAGCGCCCGGTGTCCAGAAAAACTACTCACTTAATGATTTTTAGATTTGTTTATTAGAGATACTTGTATATTTTTTATTTTCAATAAACCAATATAAAAACAAATAATCAAGCGAGACGTTTTTCTGGACACTGAAAGAAGGAATGTCCTCACCAATAATTGAAGAAGAAGAGTGAGGAAATTACAAGATGTCACTAAACATGTCATTGATATTATCAATAAAGATTTCCTCATCACACAATTGCATTAGGTTGGAACATTCCCTCCATCACAGTCCACCATGCCCTAGCACCCATTGAGTAGTAGTGTGTTAGAACATGGAAGACAAGGAAGGAAACATACATCTCACCCATTCAGCCTGCTACCAAACTTTTCTTCATCATGTTTATATTGGTTGGAACATTCCTTCCTTCATGGTCTGTCATATCCTAACTTCTTCAGGTTTGCAACTCTTCTATCCAAAAAAAATGTATTCCATCTTTATTGATGGCTATACAAATGGCACACAGGACTGAACAACAACAACAACATGATCAACCATAACCAACAACATTACTTGTAAAAGCCATGACTATCGTGTCGATGTTACAACAGGTCCACATATATAAAACAGGTGAAGGAATAGATCTACAGAATGCAAAAACGATCAAAACGAAATAAATGGGAAACCAAGGCTTCCACTGCAGCAACCTGGCCAGCAAATCTGTGTGGACGTAGGACTTGACTACAACAAGCTTTAAGAGCAAACATCTCATTCTCCGTAATCTACATGGAGACAGACATATACCTCACATGTGTTTATAGGTAGCCTATACCCTGAGAACCATTAAAAGGAAGATTTTGGATTGTTTACCAGGAGTTTCTTCATACTTTATATTTCCTTTTCAATGCATTACTGTGCTGGCTTGAATCAGGAAGGTCACTGAAGCTTCCATATTCTAAGGCAGTGGTCTCCAAACTGTGGCCTGAGGGCCAGATGTGACTCTTCACTTTATGCAGCCCTTGTAGCACTACTACTTTCATTGACACAAGGTATCATTTCCTCTTACCAAGAACAATGATGAGGCACAGTTCTTTCCACCAACACCCACAGTGGGGCATAATTCCTCTCAGTGACGACCACAATGGGGCACCATTGATGGGCCGTACTGCCTTCCACCGATATGAACATTGGAACACTATTCCTCCCACTACCAACAGTGGGGTACCATTTCTCCCACTGATATCAATGATAGGGTATTATTATTATTATCACTGACACCAACAATGGGTCACTATTCCTTCCAATGACACCAATGTTGGGTTCTATTCCTCCCACTAATACCAACAATGGGGCACTATTCCTCCTACTGACCACAGGTGTTAAGATATTTTTTTTTTTTTAAGTCCTACTGACCACCAAGACTGAGGCATTTTTCTCCTCCCACTGGCCATAGTGGGCCATTGTTCCTCCTAAAGTCTGAAGGACACCCCTGCTTGAAGGTAAAGATAATTTGATCGAGTTATAGGAACACAAGACTCATGAAGCTGGTCAATCCTGCTTGTGACATAATGAAAAATGGAATGACTCCCATGAACAAGAAAAAAAAAACACTAGCGAGAGGATTTCCACATTTCACTCAAGATAGTAAATAAGAGAATATTGTGGACTGCATGAAATATATATATATATATATATATATATATACATATATACATATATACATACATACACACACATCATGGGACTGAAACTTTTCAAATGTTAACAAAACCTTATGTAGTATGACAATAGTGACTGTCAATGGCTGAACATTATTCTTTATAAGAAAAAAAACCCAAGCAACGGTTAACATAAGCAACAATGGAGCAAGCAGGAATCCTGCGACACTAGTATTTGTACTCCCAGTGTCACTTCACATAGCTGACATTTATCGCACACAATGCTGGAGGGCTAGTATGTAACTACTATGGACATACACAAGATATTTGCTTAATCCCTGGTCTGCCTTAGGGGCTAGCAATACCTCTAGCAGGAAAAAAAAAAAGTACTTTTTTAAAGGCTTAGGCCTTTAATGGGAAAAGGTATATTTAATATGGGCAGCACAATGAAGTTGACAACATGGCAGCAACACAGAATTAATAAAAACAAAGTCACTATAACTTGGGGCGAGGAGCTGGTAAAATCAGGCATTTGAGCTATGCAGTGGGCATACCACCCCACAACCGCTCACTTAAAAGATAACATAAGTCAAAGCAAATTGAAAGTAGAACTATTGGCAAAACTTATTTTTTTCCCCCTTTTTGGATAGCGTAAGGGAGGGTCATAACCCCTATCAGTTTTATTTCCACCACCATCTGTGTCCCATTGCAGAGATTTACCTTCACTTCGTGTCCCATAGCCAAGCAGGAAGTGAAAAGAAATCCTTGCAAATTAAGGGGATTCTTTGGGGACCCCAAGTCACCAGAACTAGTGTCCCCATTGGAAAATTTCCCCTCTAATACTTTTCTGAGGACAGCCCAAATTTGGGGATTTTCTTTTACTTTCAGTGATAATGGTGAACAGGACCAATAGAGAGTGAATCTCCTTAAAGTGGAAGTAAACCCTCCTATTGTTTTCAACCAAGGAAGCTGCCAACTTGGCCTCTGATAATTCTTCAACTGCCATTATGCTGCACCTGTGATCAGTTACGATACCAGCCAATGGATGGTTTAAAGTTTGGTTGAGAGCACAACCAGTGTGAAAACTAGCATTTCTGGCATGCCGGGAATGTCAGTGTTTTTTCAAACTATTAATTTGATGGATTTGAATAGGGGCACAGAGGGCAATAAAAACTGACTGGTGTTCTAATCTATCTTCACTGCCCAAAACTAAAAGATAAAGCAGCATACTGTCACAAAAATAGAGTGGGCCGGTGCGCATGCATGGGGGTTACATCATCAGAGACTGTCCAATGGGAGAATATGGCAAATTCAGAAGAGAAGGTGGACTTGGCACCGGTGAGGGTGGAGTGAGCGCGGGGGACAAGCGCTGGAAGAAAACACACCCAGAGGTAGGTGTCGTATGAAGCACAGGGGGAGAGTTCGCAGCAACGGGGGATTTGCCACAAACTATTTGATGAGCAGGTGAAGGAATTGGACCGTTTACCAGCCTGCCAAACCAAACTTCCATTGTAATACCGCCACTAAATGTGACCGCTCAGGGCTCACTGGGCGCTTGGAAGCTGGAGAAAGCCCTTCACATTTTCATTGGGATACAATGTAACGGTTTGGAATGCACAGAAGTTAATATGAACTTATTAGCCGATCCCTCGTACTAAAAGTATTCAGGGGATCGATTTCCATAAAAACTGCCTATTCACACACGTGGCTTTGGAGTGGTAAACATAGTTGGTCGAGCCATAGTCTTACCACCCCCAAGCCCCAACATAGTGGCAAGTGAGGGTTGTACTCATGCCATGGCTGTGGTTCTTTGCTGCTACAGCCCCTGTTGGATTCAGCAGGCAGTATTGCTGCCAAACACGACCAATTCAAGGGGCTGTGGATGCACTAAAAAAACACCCTGCAGCCACGTGCAATGCACATGGTTGCAGTTCTGTGGGCTTTAAAGTGTTAAAGCAGGAAGTGAGGAGACAACAGTGGGCATGCTGGGTCGATGCTGCCACAAGGGGGCGGGGTGGACCCGTCCCCACCCCTTAGTTATTTAAGAACTGACAGACAGCATTGTGATTGCTATACACCAGGGGACTTTTCTTTCTTTTTTTTTTTTTTTTTTTTATAAAAGACTTGTCAAAAACAAATATATTTTTTTACGCTGTACATTTTTTCAGGAGGTGAATGAGTGGGGGTACTCGTACCCATTCATATAGGGGAGGTCAAAATATGGGCGCTTCCAGAATCCGATAAGCCCCCTGCCCACGGACCCCCTCAATCACTGGCCAGGGTTGTAGGGAAGAGGCCCTTGTGCTCATCAACATAGGGACAAGGCGCTTTAAGAGGGGACTGCTATGGTTCTGGGGGGGGGTGTGCTTGCTCACCTTCATTCTTTCCTGACATGCCGGATAAGGTTCTGTTATAGATTTTGAGGGGGACCCCATGCCATGTTTGTGAAAAATGTTGGCGTGGGGGTTCCCTTCAAAATCCCATACCACCGGTTTCTTCATTTTTTTTATTTTTTTTTATAGCCGGTGTTCTGTCAATATGTGCCTGCCATCATAAAGTGCCCATGCATGCGCAGAACGGAAGGGCACTCCAGCTGAGTTACCGATCAGCTGGAGTGACGTCCCATATCGTAGGAGCCTTTTTTCAAAGGGAGATACCATTTCACAGGCACAATTTAATGCTATGCAAAGAGCGGAGGGACACCGTATTTGTCATATTGTGCCTCGCTGTTGCGCCGTGGGTTTACAGCGAGGCACAATCTGACATCTACGGTGTCCCTTTACTCTTTATATAGCTTTCCAATTGTGCCCGTGAAACTTTAGTGCTTATTCATAGATAAAGTTTGGTGTGAAACGTGTCAGTTTTACCCCCATCTGCTGTGGCACACTTTTTGTGTGTTTTTTGATTTTACAATAAAAGCAATTAATTTTTGGAGTGCGGCTGTCCAGAACGTTTTTCCTCCATGTTTGCATCATCACATGCATTGGCAGCACCCGTGGCTTTGATCAGGTGAGGAGACTTTTTTGATTAGTATCCTAGATTTCTCTCTTTCATTTGGTCTCTGGACTTTGAATACAATTTCCTACCATGTGCACATGCGCTATGCTTACGTCATTCCAGCTGATCGGCAACTTTGCTGGAGTGCCCTTCTATTCTGCGCATGCGACGTAGGGCACAAATCGACAGGACACCAGCAATCACTTTTTTTTTTTTTACTTTCAGCTGTCAGGGGGAAACCCCCCTGACAGTTGACGATTCCATCGGTTGTTAAGGATCCGGCAACTGCCCCATCCTTAGCAACCGTGTCAATTAGTGGTTTTTAAGGATGCAGGCGTCTGCTTGCTTCTTAACAATGCCTTTTTTTTATGTTAATATATATACCAGGTGGGTAAATGTGATCACTACTAAAATACCTCATAACTTTTAGAACTTTTTTTTTTTTTGGGTAAGATACTGCTTTGTGTATGGAGCCCCCTGTGTATGAGAGAAAGATAGGGGCTGGTAGGTAGGTGTGTGTTAGGGGTCATAGTGTAAGTAGTGGAGAGGTAGGTAGGTGTATGTTAGGGAATGTAGTATTGGTAGTGGAGAGGTAGGTGGGTGTGTGTTAGGGAATATAGTACAAGTAGTAGAGAGATAGGTAGGCAAGTGTGTGTGTTAGGGAATGTAGTGGAGAGGTAGGTAGGTGTTAGGGAATGTAGTACAAGTAGTGGAGAGACAGGTAGGTGTGTGTTAGGGAATGTAGTACAAGTAGTGGAGAGGTAGGTATGTGTGTTAGGGAATGTAGTGTAACTAGTGGAGAGTTAGGTGTGTGTGTAAGTTAGGGGTTGTAGTGGAGAAGTAAAGGGCACCACAACACTATAGGGAGTGTGAGAAATGCGGCCCCGCCCCTCCCGGTACAGACGGCTCTATGTTGCCTCGCCACATTTTTCCTTCTTTTTTTTTCTCACACAGCCCAAAATTCCTGAGCTGGCTCCTCCCCCTTTCATTACCCAAAGTGACTGCTCCATCCCCCTCCTGCCTCCCCCCCCCCTCTCATGATACAACATAAGCACAACTCTACACCAGCTGCTCCGTTCTTCATATAATGCCCCCCCTCATCCCCGGTCCGGTCTCCCCCCCTCAGTACCTGTCTCTGGGGTCTACCCAGCTGGTCTGCCGGGTATTGTGGTCGATATAGAACACCTTGCCGTCGTAGTCTCTGGCCTCTTCCCAGCCGTCCGGTAAAGGTAGCTGGCCATTCCCTTTCCTAGGCATGATCAGCCGCTGCCGACTCGTCCATAAGTCCAGAAAGCGGGCGGACGGGAGGGCAGGCTGTCCGGGGATCAGTGAGCGGGCATGGTGTGAGGGCTGAGCCCGGGGAGGGATGAGGGGGGACGGGGCACAGCAGGCAGAGGCAGCAGTGTGCCTGAGATCCGGGGAAGCCAGTAACCTCGGCCTGTTCCCAGCCACACACACATTATAGCATGAGATTAGCATCCGTCTCATCTACATTCACATTCCACACTCCGCATTCCACAGCCGTAACCCCTGTGTGCCGGACATTCCCTCCACACCCCGGACCGGCGCCACAGGAGGAGGAGGAGCCCGGGGGAAAGTACTACTCCTCCTCATACACTACTCACCCCACACGCACACTTCATACCCCTCACTCACCCACCACAACCCGGACAGGGGGAAGAACTACTCTCCCCCTCACGCACTACTCACCCCTCATACACCCCACACCACGGACTAGAACAGGAGGAGGGGCCGCGGGAAAAGTCCTATTACCCCACTCAGCTTACACACTTCACTCATCCCACACCCTTCACTCACCCCTCGCACGTTTCACTAACTATAACCACCCCTCGCATATTTCACTAACCCCTAGCAAACTTCACTCACCCCTTACACATTTAACTCACCCCTCACTCACTAACCCCCTCGCACACTTCACTTACACATTTCACTCACCCCTTAAAACATTTAACTCATTCTCTAGCACACTTCACTTACACATTTCACTCACACAATTCACCTTACACACACTCACCCCACTCACTTTACACACTTAATTCATTCCACACCCCACACACTTTACTCACCCCCCACACACTTCACTCACCCCCCACACATTTCACTCACATACTTCACTCACCCCTCACACACTTCACTCACCCCACTAACTTTACACACTTAATTCACTCACCCCCCACACACTTCACTCACCCCCCACACACTTCACTCACCCCCCACACACTTTACTCACCCCCCACACACTTTACTCACCCCCCACACACTTTACTCATCCCCCACACACTTTACTCATCCCCCACACACTTTACTCATCCCCCACACACTTTACTCATCCCCCACACACTTTACTCATCCCCCACACACACTTTACTCATCCCCCACACACACTTTACTCACCCCCCACACACACTTTACTCACCCCCCACACACACTTTACTCACCCCCCACACACACTTTACTCACCCCCCCACACACACTTTACTCACCACCCCCCCCACTCACACTTTACTCGCCCCTCGCACACTTCACTCGCCCCTCGCACACTTCACTCGCCCCTCGCACACTTCACCGCCCCTCGCACACTTCACTCGCCCCTCGCACACTTCACTCGCCCCTCGCACACTTCACTTCCAGCTACAAAACTCTGAAGGAGAAAATAAATCAATTATCCTCTATGGCAGGGATCCTCAAACTATGACGCTCCCAGCTGTTGTGGAACTACACATCCCACAGAGGCATTGTAACACACTGACATTCACAGACATGACTAGGCATGATGGGAATTGTAGTTCCTAAACAACTGGAGGGCCGTAGTTTGAAGACCCCCTTCTCTATAAAAACAGGTCATATCTCTGCTACAAGTCACCTGACACCAAATGCCTGAAGAGCAAAAAAGTTCTGGAGATTGTTTTTGTAGCGCAAATTGTCAAGTTTTCTGCTCAAATGTAAAAATAATAATATATGAATAAATAAATATACAAATAACTAAAAATCATCATAAATCAGTAATAAAATAGATTATTAATATGTAATATTTGAAAGCGCAGTGTGTTTCGTGCATGCGCAGTAGGGAACCGGTTGTGAAGCCAAAAGGCTTCACTGCCGGTTTCTCTTACCATGAATGGCAGCGGAAGCGCCCGGAAGCCGACCTGAAAATCAGCTTGGGGTGTCGACATCCCGGGATACTTGGACAGGTAAGTGTCCTAATATTAAAAGTCAGCAGTTACAGTATTTGTATTTTTTTATGGGCCGACCTCCTTGCTCCCAGTGCCTCCTGGCCAGAACACCTCTATGGTTTTAAGAAGGTCTGCCAATCTAAGTTGGGGATTGGTCAGGGCCCTCAGAATACTCCAGGCAGCTCCACCTTACTTCCCCTCCAATCTCTCTAGAAGGCTACAGCACATTCTAGAAGTAGGGGGGAGGTCTCGGTAAAGCTGCCTGTGAGTCATCCAGCTCTCCTTGGATGCCCAACCCAAGAAAAACACAGACAAGTTTACCTAAAAACCTCACCTTTAGTACTCTAGCAACGCCAGGGGGTGCTATAATAATAACAATAAAATAATAATAACACCCAAACCTGAACAAAAAAATAATAATGTATTACTACTATTATTATTTATTTTGGGTTAGGGTGTTTATTATTATTTTAAGGTTAGAGGTTGTTTATTTGTTTATTATTACATATTATTCATTTATTGCATTTATTTACAGTGCTACCTTGGATTATGAGCATAATTTGTTCCAGAAGAATGCTTGTAATCCAAAACACTCGTATATCAAAGTGAGTTTCCCCATAGGAGTCAATGGAAACCAAAGTCCTGTACATATTCCAGGTACTCCCAATTAAAATCCCAGAAGGTTATTTTAAAATACTAGGGAAAATAATAAGGGGATACATTTGGAAAAATAAGAAAGCCCGCATTTCGGTGGAGACCCTGATTAGACCCAGAAGGGAGGGCGGAATACAATTGCCAGATTTTAAAAGATACTATAAGGCAGCGGTATTAAAAAGGATAACTAATTGGTTCCAGGAGGAAGGACAAAGGAAAAAATAGGTCAGTATAGAGGAGAACCTAAGTGGAAAAGACTTGGAAATAAGAATTTGGATTCCAAAACAATTCCGATGTCTCTCGGAGGATACCCCATCAATAACCAAAGAAGCTTTCAGAGTATTGGACAGAATATGTAAAATAAAAGATGGCCCTATAATAGCCCTCAATTGCCCCTCACGGGCACGGACTACTTCCCGCCAGGGAAAGAAGGAGGCCATTTCCTGAGATGGGAAACGACGGCCATATTGAAACTAAAAGATATAATGAAAGGAGATACCCTGAGACCTCTGTCAGACCTACAAGAAAGATTCGGAGTCATGGAAGGGACGATTGGAGGTACAGACAGGTTCAGCATTTCGTCCAATCTCTACCGAAGCCCCTACGAGCACTGAATGAACTGAACCCATGGGAGAAGCTCATAGATCGGGGGGGCTTGGGTAGACAAGGGATATCTAACATATATGGTATACTGACACTGTCGAGAGGATTGGAGACGCTGAACTCAGTAAGGGCTTGGGAAGTAGAATTAAAACCAAATCTACCAGAGGATAAGAAGAGGCAGGTCTTGGACTATGTTCACTCGTCTTCCATAGACACTAAAATAAAAGAGATGAATTACAAGCTCTTGACTAGATGGTATTTTGTCCCACCGAGACTTCACAGAATAGATAGTGAGACGTCACCCCTTTGTTGGCGAGGATGTGGGCTGGAGGGAACTCACGCCCACATCTGGTGGCAGTGCCCACAGATACAGATATTCTGGAAAGAGGTCTTAGGTCTGATAAAAAAGATAAGTGGGACAGAGGTGAAATGTGATCCCTGGGCCTGTCTGTTCCACAGTACGTTGACTCCAAGGAAAAAATATAGAATGTCCTTGATAGTGATGAGCGGAATACGCCATATTCGATTTCGCGATATTTCGCGAATATATAGAAGAATATTCGCGAATATTCGTTAATATCGAATATTCGTGATATTTTATCAAAAAAAAAAAAATTGCGAAATTTCGCTAATGCGAAATTTCGCTAGTGCGAATGCGAAATTGATTGCGAAAATCTCGTCAACACGCGAAAACGGAGATCATTTCCTGGATTACTAAACTAATAGGCACTAAACACTAACTCTACTTACACAAACTTATATGACTAAACTAAAGCTAATTTTTTTTTTTTTTTATACACAAAACACAGAAGGGCAGAGAACGCATTCGCGAATATTCATAATACGAATATTCGCATTGCGAATATTCGGCAACATAAAAGGATCGCCTCAGCTACTCGGCCCAGGGTCTCTAATCATACCAGCAATGCTTTTAGACGTCGATGGAGATCACTAGGATGTGATCTGTTTTAAAAATAAATTTTAAAAAATACGAATATTCGCAATATCGAATATTCACCGTGATATTCGAGTTATTCGCGAATACTCGAATATGCAATATTCGTAACGAATATTCGCAATGCGAATATTCGTGAGCAACACTAGTCCCTGATCCCTTACCTAATGAATGGAGCAAAGGTAGTAATAACAAAGAACTGGAATGACAATGCTCCATCGGTGGGTGAATGGATCAGGGAGGTTGGTAAGATGGGAGATATGGAGGAATTATTGCCTATCCAAAACGAATGTAGGCCAAGATTTGAAGAGATCTGGAGAGGATGGAGAGAGTTTAGGAAAACAGAAACCTTTATTAATATCCTAGGCCATTAGGAGGGCGGGGGTGAGGTGGCAATAAGGCCCCCCCCCTTTTTTTTTTCTTCTCTCTTCCTCTATTTTCAATGAAATTGCACGCCAGAGATTTTGAATACAAAAAAAAAGGAGTCAATGGAAACTCTAATAATTTGTTTCATGGTGACTGCTATTGTATGCAGTACCGCATGTGGCCAGAGGTGGGGGGGTGCCGGAGACACTCGAAGAGGCTCAGAGACACTCATGAACAGATTGTTTCGAATGCATCCGAGCAGCTCAGAGTGTCACCGGCGCCCCTGCACCTCTGGCCAAATGCAGTACTGCAGTATTGCACACCCCATTAACCGATGAAGCTGACTGATGGTCTGATGTGCCTACACAGCATCATTTAAAAAACCGATCGTGTTAAAACGCGGTGACGTTTACGTGTTTTAAAACAACGACGTGCTGAAAAAAAACGAAGTTCGTTGCTTCCAATCATGCGTCGACTTGATTCTGAGCATGCGCGGCCTTTTAAGCGATGGTTTTGCATACTAACGATCGGTTTTGACCCATCGGTCAAATTTTAAAGCAAGTTCTCTTTTTTTTGACCGAAGGATAACTGACCGATGGGGCACACACATGATCGGTTTGGACCGATAAAACGGTCCTTCAGTCTGTTTTCATCCGTTTTGACCGATCGTGTGTACGCGGCCTTAGTCTTGCGAGACAACGCTTGCAAACCGAGTCATGATTTGAAAAAAAATAATTGCTCGTATTGTGAAATGCTCTTAAACGTGTTACTCACAATTTCAAGGTTTTACTGCATGATTATTTTTATTTATTTGTGTATTTATTTTTTAATTTATCATTAGTAGTAGTATTAACACGCTAAAGCCCGGTACACACTACAGGTTTTTTTCATGCAAGGTTAGTCCAGCAATCTCTCCCCCGCTGAGCTGTTGTGTTCTAACAGGCCCCCTGCCAGAACACTCCGATTAACGATCTCTTCCATTGGCTGAAAGCGCTGATCGGAATTTGGTCGGCTGCTGGTTTTCCAGCATGCTTGTCGGACAGACCCACATACACACAGGCAGTATTTTGACCGGTACTTTTTGTGCCGCCAAATGTCTCCCAACATTCTGCCCTTTTAACCCCCGCTAGTGGCCGAATAAAGGGTTAAAAGCGCCCACAACGCGCCGCTGCGCTTTCCATCGATTTGGGTAGGGGTGCTTTAGGAAGTTACCCAATTCTTCACTGTCCCCGGTTGGTGAGAATATTGCTCTGGTACTTGCTTTAGCTACACTCAGTGAACCCTGGTAGTAAGGTAGATGATCCCTTAGTGGTGACAGCTTCCCCACTTGTTGGTTCTTCCTCACGTTGTTAGGATGCGTAACAACACAGTTTATAAGAAGCATACCTCCCAACCCGCACGGATTCTGCGGGACTTTCCCGCACAGACTGCATCTTCCCGCAATGAGTAATTTGTCCTGCACAGGAAGCTGTGCAAGAAGGGGGAGCAGGGAAGGAGGAGGAAAAGATCTGAGTGAGGGGACATGCTGTGCACAGGTGAGAGGCAACCACCACCCCCCCCCCCCCCCCCCTGCTCAACAACTTCGATGTTACTTGCCACTTTCCCATGAAGCCAGACAAAATCCTGATGGAGATGGATCCGGGCTGCTCTGTACAAATCCAGTATAGCATGTTTATTTTTAAAGAGAAAAAAAAACGAGACTTGTAAGCTTTCCTTACACTGGTTGAAAGAAGGAATTAGTGTGTGGGCTCCTCTGCTTGACAGAAGTCAATAGTTTATTGGACATGTGTTGAGGGGACATGTTGGAAAACTTTTATCGATCAGCAGCTGCACCCAGTCAGTGGGTTCTGCTGTCAGAGTATAATGTTCCTGTGGGTGGATTCCTCAATCCGCCTTGTTTGTGTGAATGAAAAAAAACGAACAGTGTACAGCCAGTTTTACATCATACTGTGAATAATGTTACATTGTCAGCCTTCTCCTTAATTAGGTGTCTGCAGATGGCGCAATCTTGGGGTCACTAGGCTTCCTTTGGCAGTGGTGGACTGATTGCCTGTCAATAGTGCCGGCATCAACATCACTTGGCAGAGCCAACAATATGGGTCCTGAAAGCCATTTCTCTTGCCTCCCAGGTATTTAAACTGATCTTGGTGATGGATATACTATACACCACATCCATGATAATATTATGTGGCCACAGAAAAAGACATGGGACTTTTCTTTTGGTGCTTAAACTCTCAGGAATAGAAGTGTAGGTAATCAATAAGACCCTTTTACACTGGGACGGGGGTGGCATCGGCGGTAAATCGCTGCTATTTTTACTGGCTCTTTACCACCGTTTTTTGTGGAAGTATTCGGCCGCTAGGGGGATGCTTTTAACCCCCGCTAGCGGCCGAAAAAGGGTTAAAGCTGCTTGCAAAGCGCATCGGTTTCAATGGGAAGGGGCGGTGGAGGAGCAGTACACTCCTTCACCGCTCCAAAGATGCTGCTTGCAGGAATTTGAGCAGGCTGAATGTACCAAGTTGATCGATCAACTTGGGTAGAACCAGCGTGCTGGGTTTTACCTGCGATTATTGCTAGGGTGCTATAGCCGCTAGCAATAATCACTGTCTTCCCACAGCTTATGCACCCCACCCCCCGCCTGAAGAAGACAATGGCCCGGCAGGAGGGATTCCCGCATTAACACTGTCTGTGTTGATGGGGGAATTCAGCAACTTTCTTCCTTGCAACCCGTGGTTGCAGGAAAGTAATGAGCTCCATGTATGGAAAGCCTTAAAGGGTCACTAAAGGAAACATTTTTTTTTTTTTGCTGAAATTACTGTTTACAGGGTATAGAGACATAAAAGTTAACTGATTCCTTTTAAAAATGATTAAAAATAGATAAAAATCAATCATATAATTTTCCTCTAGTTTCACTTTAGTTTTTAAACTGGTTTCATGTTTCTGTGAAGTACAGAAGACACACAGAACAAAAAAAAACAAATCCAGGGCAGTGTTTTGTTTTTAAAATGAATCTGATTGGTTCTGAGGAGTTTTAGACACACAGCTTAGACCACAGTGAAATGCTGCTATGAGATTTTTCATAAGGAGCCAGACAAGGAGGAAGTGTGGAGATCAGAGCAGAATTACAGCAACTTCAAAGCAAAAACAAACAATGAGAACATGAAAACAGCACTGCAGTAAGGTAAAGGAAGCTATTTAGCTAAAAAAAAAAATCCTTTAGTGACCCTTTAAGCCTCGTACACAGGATCGGATTTTCCGCAGACAAAGCCTTTAGACTTTTGTCCGAAGGGTGTTGGCCATAAACTTGTCTTGCATACAAACGGCACACAAATGTCGACCAACAAACACGAACATACTGTAGTTACGTACTACATAGTTTTTCAGCTCTTTAGCACCAGCTGTTGGACACCTTCTGCTAATGTTGTGTTTGGTGAGCATTGCTTCCGAGCATGCATGTTTGTAAATTGGACTTTTTTTCCCATGGACATGTGTGTACATGCTCGGAAAATCCAACAACAGACCAGTAACTTTTTTCCCTACACATGACCGGGTTTCCCAACAGGAAAACTGCCATGAGAGCTTTGGTCGGGAAACCTGGCTGTGTGTATGCTCCACCGCAGTCTTTTCCCATAGGAAAACTTCCGGCTTTAAAACTGCCGGGAATCCCGGTGGGAAAAAAGTGAGCTGGGTCTCTTTTTTTTTCCCGCCATTTTGCTTGCCGGGAAAACTGCGATGGAGCATACACAAGGCTGGGATTGCCGGTCAGAAGCTCTCATGGCAGTTTTCCAGTCGGTAAAACCTGTATGTGTGTACGAGGCGTTAATTCATATTTCCTATGAAGAAGGGATTATATTCGGTTAAGAAACAAAGCCAACCTTTTGAGCACAGTGTGCGAAAATAAATTGATTTTATAACAAAACATGTCAACTTCACACTCTCAATCCCGAAAAACAATTAAATGCTGTAAACTACTTGAGTAGTAGTGAGAAATTAACATCCTGCACTCTCACGCCTCAGATTAGCCTAAATTCCTGCAACTCCAGTCCTCTGATCAACCCCAAATCCTGCCCCTTCACACCTCAGATCAGCCCCAATTCATCTGCTCATCTGCCCCACCACTATACCCCCCTGCTCATCTGTCCCACCACTGTAACCCCTTGCTCATCTGCCCCACCACTGTACCCCCCTGCTCATCTCTCCTGCCACTGTAACCCCCTGCTCATCTGCCTCACCACTGTAACCCCCTGCTCATCTTCCCCACCACTGTAACCCCCTGCTCATCTGCCCCACCACTGTTACCCCCTGCACATCTGTCCCACCTCTGTTCCCCCTGCTCTTCATCCCCACCACTGTAACCCCCTGTTCATGTGTTCCACCAATGTACCTCTTTTCTCCTCTGCAACCCTCTGCACATCTGCACCCCCCTACTCATCTGTTCCACCAATGTTCCTCCTTTCTCCTCTTCCCCAACCCTGTACCCCCTGCTCTTTTGCCCAATCACTGTAACCCCCTGCTCATCTGTCCCACCAATGCACTTCCTTTCACATCTTCCCCACTGCTGTACCTGCTTGCTCTTCTGTCCCACCGCTGAACCCCCTTCTCATCTGCCCCAACAGTGAACCCCCCTGCTCATCTTTCCCACCACTGTAACCCCCTGCTCATCTGCCCCATCACTGTACTCCCTGTCTTTCTGTCCCACTGCTGAACCCCCCTCTCGTCCCTCCCACCACTGTACCTCCTGCATATCTGCCCCACCACAGTAACCTTCCTGCTCACCTGCCCCATAAATGTACCCCTTTTCGTATCTGCCCCACTACTGTACCCCCCATCTGTGAATTAAAAAAGTCCAATTTTCCACTGCAGCAGAGGCACTTTTACTGTTACATCACTACTCTTGTAGTTCATTGATACTACCACCATTCCTGTAACTGAAGGTCCATACTTCATGATAGACCTGATCATGGTTGCAATGCTTTTTCAGGCTCCGATTAAAGGTGTTGTAAACCCCCCTTTTTTTTTTAAATAAGAAACAACGGCAACGGCAACCCCAACGGCGTTCGCGGTTCCTCCCCACATCAGAAAACCCCCTAGGAGAAGCGCTCTCCCGGGGGTTACCCTGGGGGCGAACTCCTGAGTCCAGCATTTGCGTCCATAGACACAGAATGCCGGCCTAGGCCCCACTCCCCAGCACGTCATTGGATTTGATTGACAGCAGCGGGAGCCAATAGCTGTACTGCTATCAATCTATCCAATTAAGAGCCGAGACCCCGCCCAGAGAGGTTGTGCACGTCTCCGGTGTGGGAACGAACAGGCTCAGGTGAGTAAAACTGGGGGGCTGGTCAGTGACAGAAGTTTTTTCACCTTAATACATAGGATGCATTAAGGTGAAAAAAACATGAGGGTTTACAATCCCTTTAATCATTATAGTTGCATTCATTATTATTATTATTGTTTTTGGTATTTTTTTTGGACTATGTATTCAAAATAGAAAAGGGGAGTATGGAAAACCTTGCCAGATTTTACTTGCCATCTATGTCCCATTGGGTAGATTTCTGTTCACTTCACTACTTGTCCTGTATACACAAGAAAAGGTAGCAGGAAATCCCTCTAAGGCCTCGTACACACGAGGCAATCTATTTGTTTAAATCGGTCGGACCGACCGATTTGAACAAATCTGTCTGATAGGATTTTGGTTTGCTCGCGTGTACACACGAGCAAACCAAAATCCCCGCCAGCAGACGGCGCGCTGACGTGTCGGTGACGTGGCGGTGACGTTGACGCCGCCACGTCACCGCACCAGGAAGTGAAACACTTCCGCGCATGCGCCGAATCCATTCGGCGGCGGTGCGGGACGACATGTCTGCTGGTAAGTGTACTAACCAGCAGACATGTCGGGCGGACGGATTCCCACCCGATAGATTTCAAAGCATGCTTTGAAATCTGTCGGGTGGCCAAATCCGTCGGCTCGGCCGTACACACGATCGAATCTGTCTGCTGGGACGGTCTAGCAGACCGTTTCCAGCAGACAGATTTGATCGTGTGTACGAGGCCTTAGACATCTCTCATGGAACAATGGTCCTCATTAAAAAAGTTTTCTCTATTACTGTTCTGGTGCCAACTCCTGGTGTCAGTGATCACAAATCCAGAGCGAATCTCCCTAGCAGAGACACAGAGAGAAATAAAATTCTGACTTTATCCAAAACAAAATATAGTTTGCATGTGGCTTTCATGCAGTTTCTTATCTCTTGGTTGTTAAGGACATTTGGCTGCTGCACTGCATATACTGTATAGCCTCGTATAAACAATCCAATGTTATGGCCATAATTGTCTGATGGATGTGTTGTTTCGGATAATGGACCGTGTGTATGCTCCATCAGACAATTGTTGGCTGAATTAACGACAACAAATGTTGGCTGTTCATGCTCACCAACTGTCTAGCAATAAATCTGTTACGTCGGTTTATCCGATCCTGTGTACACAAGTCCGTTCAGCTAAAATCCAAAGTACAAACACGCATGCTCGGAACCAATGCTAAACATCAGACAACAATAGCAGAAGTTGCCCAAAGGGTGGCGGAATGGCGGTAAAGAGCTGAAAAACCACATGGTTTGGTGAGTGTTGGCTGAAAATGTTGGGCAGTATATGTGCAGAACAAGTTCACGGCCAACGCCCTTCGGACCAAAATCAATGGAAAAGTCAGCTGGACGTCCGATCGTGTGTACGAGACTTAAAGGAACACAACATTTTTTAAATAACAAACATGTTATACTTACCTCCACTGTGCAGCTCGTTTTGCACAGTTTTGCACAGAGTGGCCCTGAACCTGGTCTTCTGGGGTCCCTCGGGGGCTGTCTCGGCTCTTCCCCGCAAGAACTTTTAAAACCATTTTTTGTCATATCTTCCACACTCATTATGAGTCCAACTTAATCCACTTGCAGCGGTTGGGAAGAGATATCCATCCCCCACGTGCATGCAATATCCGGTCATATTAAGACCCTCGTTGGTATCACTCACTGAGCCTTGTATCATCACTTGTGGTTAAAACATACATTATTTTAGTATAATTTTAACTTTAAAATAAAGAGTAGTTTTGTTTTCCTCTTACAATACCCCATTACAATATAAGATGTCCTCAAAACGGGACCTCAAGAAAATGGCGGTGTGTTTACATCCGGTTTTCAGCATTCTTAAGCCGTGAGCCGACAGCCAATAGGCATCCCCTGATGAAGTCACGAGGCACGTGACGTAACGCCATAGGGAAGGTAGTCGTATCACGTGACATCCGCACTAGCCGGAGGCCAACAGAATACTGGCGGTAGAACGATCGCTCCGTCTCGATTCTTTTGATGATCACTGTTTTTGATTTCATCCCATTTTGTTTGATTTTTGCTTCTGTTTTTCTACAATAAACCCACGTTGGTTTTATATACTTCACCATTGGAGATTCGTTTTTTCCCTATTTATATCCACTATCATTACCATCACTCTGTGGACTGCTGAGCCAGGAACAGCACCATCACCTGCATACACCAGAGGGAACCCTTCCGGGACAGCAAGATCTCCATACCTGGACAGACCCCACTATATGTTCACATATAGCACCCTGAAGGTAAGGGAACTACATTACCAGTTGGGGATGTCCAGTATTCATCAACATCTAGAGTGAAGTCTCTTTACCACACAATCATTCAACCCACCAGCAGACATCAGCCATAGACTGCCCGGTGTAACTGTCCACAGCCCAGCACAGCTTTCACTGGCATATAGGACTTCACTGTTCCCTTTTTGTTCATTTATAGTTTGACACAAGGGACTTTGATTGATTGATTTTTTGCATGCACCATTTAGATGCAAAAGTGTTGCTATCACATGTAGCCATTTAGTGATTGTTGATTTGACTTTCATCCTATATATTTATGTATCGTGTGTCTTTATAGTGCTCACGCAACACCATTTGAAGCGCTCATCACTCATTTCTATTTTCGTTATGGCCATAATTGTAGTCAGAGCCTACACCGAGGAATGCGACACCCTAACTACCCAGGCCTGAGGTGTGCCATTAGCCTCGCTGGACAGTATGCCTATAAGTGGGCATACCCTGAAGTAATTATGAAGAAATGAATGAAGAAAATGATAACATGAAAAAAAAGGGGGAACGGGCGGGTGGGTACCCAGAAACCCCACCGACGTCGGAGATTAGAGGGGAGGAGGGATATATAGCCCTCCGACTCCTCCTACAAACTCAGGCAGGCCTACGGACTCGCCTTCCACTTGTAGTCAGAGCCTACACCGAGGAATGCGACACCCTAACTACCCAGGCCTGAGGTGTGCCATTAGCCTCGCTGGACAGTACGCCTATAAGTGGGCAAAAAGATCCAGAAGTAGGTGTGATAAAAGAGTGGAAGGGCACAAATTATCTGTCTGGTAGAGAAAGCACGCCCTGACAGTCTCAAGAACGGCTCCGATAAGCATCCGTTACGACAGCAGAAAACCAGCGTCCCAAGAACCGATGATTGGAAGGAACCCCGAAACCAAGCGACTGTCCCGTGCCTGATAGACTAAGCCCCCCTCCAAAAAGCACAGACATGGGAACAACTGCTGGTGGCGAGAGGATACGTGGGGGAATGGAACAAGGGCTGCCCTGAGGAGCCCTGTGAAAGCAACACCATCCGATAGGACGCAAGACCAGTAGCCCTGGCAAACACCCACAACCCCTGTCCTAACTATCCATACCTGGTAAGGGGACGAGAGAGGGAGAGGTGCCAAAAATGGACAAACTTATAGGAGGGAAGGGGTTTGAGAGCCGGCTACCCGAAAGACGAGTAGCTGATGTTAATGGATGAGGCAAACACGCAGTAGCGATATGCAACGATACAGAGACCGAACCAGACATGCCTGACACAACCTACCCGAGTAACTGGGACCCCCCCATGAACAGGCTGGGAATTGGACAAAGAGCCTGGACTGACGGACCCGCCCTGACGATCCGGCAACCTATGCACCATAGAACAGCCCCAAAGATAACGGCCCAGACCCCTACCATGAGCAGAGAAGAAGCGACGACTCCCTGGACGAGAACCCTGATAAAATTGCCCTAGCAGGAAAGGCCAGAACACGCTTGATGCTGGTATGTGAAGCAGCTGGGACGGAATTGGACACAACCTGAAACGTACCGCCTACCCTGTTGGCAGGAAAACGGAAACCCCTAGTTGACTTACCGCTCTGCTGAGACGAATACAGACCAACCCCTGAGTGACGGCGTACTACCATGCTCTGAACCCCCACGTGGAGCAGCCGGGATGTACCAGAATGTGACGCCCCCGAAACGTGCTGCACGCCCAACCCTAGGAAAACAGAAAGAAAAGACAACAGACAACAAAATATGACACATTCCCCCCCCCCCCCCCCCCCCCCCCCACTGTAGCCGCCTGGGCCAAAGATGTGAGCAGAAACGACCAGACCTCAGCGTGTGAATGAACCTGACAACAGATCTCACCCAAGTGTATGTGATAAGTGTAAGCAGTAAGTGAGCCCGAGTAACCTGCCGCGCAGAGACAGGTAATTAACAACGAAACACTCAGGGCCGATATACCCACAGACCGTGGTGGGTAGATGTATAGGCATAAGAATGAACGTGCACGTATAACGTATGGTATACAGGCGAGAAGATTGTGGTCAACAACCATTTAAAAAACGAAACCTCAGCCCGTATGAATCTGTAGACGTGACAGATCCTGAGATGCGCACCCTGGCTAACTATACCCGAAAGAACGGTATGACGAGACAAAGAAAACAAATAAAGCTACAAGGCTGTTTGTGTGCTGTGACTGCATAGCACCGACAAGCTATGTGACCAAACCACGCTGGAGCAGGACCCCCAACAGAAACACAACCCCCTCTGTGCCTACCCAAGTATGAAGACATGGCAGTGACGGAGGGACCCCAGCATGTCAATGAACCTGACGACCCCCACGTAAATAACGTAAGTGAGTGCAAGTGACCTGCTGCCCAGCAGAACACTGAGGACCTGTGTACCCACAGACCGTGGTGGGTAGTCCTGCCCGTGAAATGAAACGTAACGCAATGCATAGTAAGACGTGAGATGACGGACGAGAAGTTTGAGGTGAACCATCATCTGGAAAACGAAAACCTCAGCATGAATGGATCTGTAGATGTGACAGACCCCGAGATGCGAGCCCTAGCCAACCGGACCAGGAAAGCAACCTATGTAAAATAATGAGACATAGAAACGAACGAAGCTAGAACGGACACTGGTGCAAGCTGAACCTGTGTGACGACAGAAACATGCCATACCAGAAACAGGCCATGACAGAAACAGGCCATGACAGAAACAACCGCTGTGAAAAACATCCTGACAAGAAACATGCAATGACATCCCACCGACTGCCCCCCCCCCCTTGAACCGCGACCCGAAGGAAGCCTGACTATCGCTCAGGCCCCTCCCCCATGCCAGGGTACCTCGCCCAAACAATGCACAGGGGAAATCTCTGAACAAGGGTGCTCCCTACCCCTTACTCCATGCCCAAGGAAGGATACCAGCTGAAAGGGCAGACCCCCCCCCTGCCTGAGCGAGGCATCCAGTGCGCCCCTCCCCCCCCCATCATGCCAGCACCATGGGAACCAGAGCTGCGAACCGCTGAGACAAAAGACATACTGACAGAACCGCTGAGACAAAAGACATACTGACAGAACCGCTGAGACAAAAGACATACTGACAGAACCGCTGAGACAACAGACATACTGACAGAACCGCTGAGACAACAGACATACTGACAGAACCGCTGAGACAAAAAACATACTGACAGAACCGCTGAGACAAAAGACATTCTGACAGAACCGCTGAGACAAGACATACTGACAGAACCGCTGAGACACAAACATACTGGCAGAACCGCTGAGACAAACACATACAGACAGAACCGCTGAGACAAAAAACATACAGACAGAACCGTTGAGACAAAAAACATACTGCTGACAGAAACTCTATGACAAAAAACATACCACTGACAGAAACGCTATGACAGAAAACATACTTCTGACATAACCGCTATGACAAACATACTGCTGACAGAACCGCTATGACAGAAAACATACTGCTGACAGAACCGCTATGACAGAAAACATACTGCTGCCAGAACCGCTATGACAGAAAACATACTGCTGACAGAACCGCTATGACAGAAAACATACTGCTGACAGAACCGCTATGACAGAAAACATACTGCTGACAGAACCGCTATGACAGAAAACATACTGCTGACGGAACCGCTATGACAGAAAACATACTGCTGACAGAAAGGCTATGACAAAAAACATACTGTTGACAGAACTACTATGACAAAAATCATACTGCTGACCGAACCGCTATGACACAACCATACTACCGTCAGAAACGCTAAGGCAGAAACAACTGCTGACCGAACTGCTACGACAGTACATGTTATGACCGGAACCATGCTGCTGACAGAAACTGCCATGACTGAACACACTGCTGACAGAACCGCCATGGTAGTACAAGCTATGACAGAAAACATGCTACTAACCATCACCATGAGATGACCAATGTGAGGCGAGAATTTATGTAATGCCCCCCTCCCCTTGAACAATGACCCCAAAGGAAGCCTGACTAGCACGCCAGACTCCACCAGCTTGGCCCCCTGGCTCATAGAGCTGTGCCAGGGCACAACAAGGAACAGACCCCCACGTAAATAACGTAAGTGAGTGCAAGTGACCTGCTGCCCAGCAGAACACTGAGGACCTGTGTACCCACAGACCGTGGTGGGTAGTCCTGCCCGTGAAATGAAACGTAACGCAATGCATAGTAAGACGTGAGATGACGGACGAGAAGTTTGAGGTGAACCATCATCTGGAAAACGAAAACCTCAGCATGAATGGATCTGTAGATGTGACAGACCCCGAGATGCGAGCCCTAGCCAACCGGACCAGGAAAGCAACCTATGTAAAATAATGAGACATAG
Organism: Rana kukunoris; assembly: GCA_029574335.1. Classification (NCBI taxonomy): domain Eukaryota; kingdom Metazoa; phylum Chordata; class Amphibia; order Anura; family Ranidae; genus Rana; species Rana kukunoris. Next base: position 23,868 of record JAJQKJ010000379.1, on the reverse strand, counting down.
AAACGAACGAAGCTAGAACGGACACTGGTGCAAGCTGAACCTGTGTGACGACAGAAACATGCCATACCAGAAACAGGCCATGACAGAAACAGGCCATGACAGAAACAACCGCTGTGAAAAACATCCTGACAAGAAACATGCAATGACATCCCACCGACTGCCCCCCCCCCCCCTTGAACCGCGACCCGAAGGAAGCCTGACTATCGCTCAGGCCCCTCCCCCATGCCAGGGTACCTCGCCCAAACAATGCACAGGGGAAATCTCTGAACAAGGGTGCTCCCTACCCCTTACTCCATGCCCAAGGAAGGATACCAGCTGAAAGGGCAGACCCCCCCCCTGCCTGAGCGAGGCATCCAGTGCGCCCCTCCCCCCCCCCATCATGCCAGCACCATGGGAACCAGAGCTGCGAACCGCTGAGACAAAAGACATACTGACAGAACCGCTGAGACAAAAGACATACTGACAGAACCGCTGAGACAAAAGACATACTGACAGAACCGCTGAGACAACAGACATACTGACAGAACCGCTGAGACAACAGACATACTGACAGAACCGCTGAGACAAAAAACATACTGACAGAACCGCTGAGACAAAAGACATTCTGACAGAACCGCTGAGACAAGACATACTGACAGAACCGCTGAGACACAAACATACTGGCAGAACCGCTGAGACAAACACATACAGACAGAACCGCTGAGACAAAAAACATACAGACAGAACCGTTGAGACAAAAAACATACTGCTGACAGAAACTCTATGACAAAAAACATACCACTGACAGAAACGCTATGACAGAAAACATACTTCTGACATAACCGCTATGACAAACATACTGCTGACAGAACCGCTATGACAGAAAACATACTGCTGACAGAACCGCTATGACAGAAAACATACTGCTGCCAGAACCGCTATGACAGAAAACATACTGCTGACAGAACCGCTATGACAGAAAACATACTGCTGACAGAACCGCTATGACAGAAAACATACTGCTGACAGAACCGCTATGACAGAAAACATACTGCTGACGGAACCGCTATGACAGAAAACATACTGCTGACAGAAAGGCTATGACAAAAAACATACTGTTGACAGAACTACTATGACAAAAATCATACTGCTGACCGAACCGCTATGACACAACCATACTACCGTCAGAAACGCTAAGGCAGAAACAACTGCTGACCGAACTGCTACGACAGTACATGTTATGACCGGAACCATGCTGCTGACAGAAACTGCCATGACTGAACACACTGCTGACAGAACCGCCATGGTAGTACAAGCTATGACAGAAAACATGCTACTAACCATCACCATGAGATGACCAATGTGAGGCGAGAATTTATGTAATGCCCCCCTCCCCTTGAACAATGACCCCAAAGGAAGCCTGACTAGCACGCCAGACTCCACCAGCTTGGCCCCCTGGCTCATAGAGCTGTGCCAGGGCACAACAAGGAACATGTGAAACTTGGAAACAGTGTTTGCAGTTGTCTCCCCTGCCTCCTGCCAGATCGCCATAGTGGCAGACAGCATGCCAGAGAAGGAGGACGGCCAAGTGGCCCCTCTCTCCGCGCGACCCAGGAGGAGGAGGAGGAGGAGGAGGAGTGGGTGGCCCAACAGCTGATGCAGACGAGCCTGGAAGGAGAAAGTGGATGGATGGATGGAGCAGCATTCCCTCCCCCCACCAAGCTGTTAACTGCAGGCTGCCACTAACCGCTGCCTGCATGCAGCAGTATGCGGAAGAATCAGCAGCAGGGATCGGCCGATGCGCCCGGTCAGAGTGCGCCCCCCCCCCTCCCCGAGTACCGGGAGAAGCGGCGGGCAGCCCCCTACAATCGCTGGAGCCCTGGCAGTGTGTGTAAGCGTGGCCCCCCTCCCCCGGCGCAAGTACCGGGAGAAGCGGCGGGCGCCCCCCCCCCCATAATAGCCAGAACCCTGGCAGCGTGTGTAAGTGCGCCCCCCCCCTCCTCCGGGAGAGGCGGGCGGCCCCCTTAAGACAGATGGAGCCCAGGCAGTGTGCAATGTCCTGTAAGGTGGTGGATGGCCTGGCGAGAGCTCCGGGACTGCGAGCGGGCGACCCCAGCTCGGCGTGAGAGCCAGTAAAAAAGGGGGGGGGGACCGTGCCTGCGTGTAGCCAGGCGAGAATTACACTGCAGACTCCGAGCAATGTGGACAGGGAGAGCGCCCCAACCCCCCGTAGATGCAGCACGAGGAAAGGTAGACAGGTAGAGGGCAGTCCCCGGGCGGTCCCCCCCCTTGAACGTCCGGCATGAGCCCTAGGAGAGGAACCATCCCACGTGCAAGAAACCGGAAGTGACACGGCTACCCAGAAACCAAAAGCGGGCCGGTGACAGCATAGGGAGGGAGAGGGAGAGAGAGCGGCACCCCCCCCTCGCAAGAATAAGCAGGCGGGCAGCCCCCCTCGATGTAGCCTGGTGTGAGCACCGGGAGGGGAACCGCCACGAGACCTCAGCAGCCGACATGCTGCTGAGCTACAAACCGGAAGTGACGACAGCTGCTACCCAGAAACCCCACCGACGTCGGAGATTAGAGGGGAGGAGGGATAAATAGCCCTCCGACTCCTCCTACAAACTCAGGCAGGCCTACGGCCCCGCCTTCCACTTGTCTGATGGATGTGTTGTTTCGGATAATGGACCGTGTGTATGCTCCATCACACAATTGTTGGCTGAATTAACGACAACAAATGTTGGCTGTTCATGCTCACCAACTGTCTAGCAATAAATCTGTTACGTCGGTTTATCCGATCCTGTGTACACAAGTCCGTTCAGCTAAAATCCAAAGTACAAACACGCATGCTCGGAACCAATGCTAAACATCAGACAACAATAGCAGAAGTTGCCCAAAGGGTGGCGGACTGGCGGTAAAGAGCTGAAAAACCACATGGTTTGGTGAATGTTGGCTGAAAATGTTGGGCAGTATATGTGCAGAACAAGTTCACGGCCAACGCCCTTCGGACCAAAATCAATGGAAAAGTCAGCTGGAAGTCCGATCGTGTGTACGAGGCTTAAAGGAACACAACATTTTTTAAATAACAAACATATTATACTTACCTCCACTGTGCAGCTCGTTTTGCACAGTTTTGCACAGAGTGGCCCTGAACCTGGTCTTCTGGGGTCCCTCGGGGGCTGTCTCGGCTCTTCCCCGCAAGAACTATCAACCTTCTTGCGAGCTCTCTCGCATGGTGGTTAGTTCTTGCGGGCGACGCAGACGCTTACTGTATCCCTTTCCCCCCTTCCTCTGACGTGCCACGTCATTGGATGTGATTGACAGCAGCGCAAGCCAATGGCTACGCTGCTTTCAATCAACCAACGAATGAGCCAAGAAGCCAGCACATTCACGGCGTGGGACTTTCGAGGGGTCAGGTAAGTAAATAGGGGCTCAGGGGTTCTGCTTATTGTCGAGTGTTTTGTCACCTTAATGCATAGAATGCATTAAGGTGAAAAAACGTCTACCTTTACAACCCCTTTAAGACTGACTTGCCTATCACCATTGATGCAAATTAGGTTGCACGTGATCGTGAAGAAGCCATAATCTGGTTGTACAGGATTATAGCCCAGGCCTTCACATCATTTTGTCTAATTCAGTGCATGATATGAGATGCGGAAAAGGCCAAGGCAAAGGCCATTTTCAAAGTGCAGTTACACTGCGTATAACAGCACATCAGTATAGTATTACACTGCCAGAATAATGGGGATTCATGGACTCTTACTAGTCACATAGTGAGCTGTTTTAAACTGTTATTTTAAGCAAAGAGACATAACTCGACCGGCTGAATTGCAACCTTGGAAAAGTGAAATTGCCTGTTTACTGTACCTTCATAAAACCTTTCATAAGAAATGTCAGCTGTAAAATTATCCCCCAATTTCCCTGTTCACATAGTAGAAAGGCATAAATCATGCAACTAAGCTTTATGTGACAACACCAAATCAGTCGTTTGTACCAGCACTTCCAACATGTACTAATATTCAAGAAACTGAGCAAGTACGTCCTTTGCCAATAAGTTATCTATTATTATTAATTAAAATTCTTTTGCAGTTTTATAATTGTTACAATGAGAACAACTTCAAGCTTTCCCATGCAGACAGGTACAATGGGCAGTTGTGAATAAATAACAAATAGATTTGTTTTAATAAAATGTGAGTTGGTGGCAGATGCTGCCTCAGACAGGGGGGCGCTCATGTGAGAGCGATACAAATTATTAGATCTGGAGAATCAAATTCAGACAGATGCCGCAGTCCACATTAATTTTAACGTCATGCAGCACAAAGTGAAGCCGATACTTTGCTTAAATGCATGTTTATATTTCAGCCATTCAGCTCAATACACTTTTTTGATTTCAAGCTCTCTTTTATGACATTTGCTTCTACAGGGCCTTGAGTTTAACATGCTGTTACGTGTTAGCAAAGGCCACCATTTTAATTAAACTTTTAAGTTAGAAAAAAGGAAAAAGCAAACAACCGCAGAGAGGAAACTACATCTAATTCTGCATAATATGTGCTTTTGAGAAGATTTTATAAAATAAAGTAAACCATAAAAGAAGCCTAAATGGGCAGTTAACACTCTGTGAACAGTACTTTGCAGGAGTTAACTATGCCGTTCAAAGACAAAATAGTCTCTCAAGGCTTAGCAAAAACACCCGCTTATTGCTGATGTATTCACCACATCATTTCAGCACTGACTAATGAAGCAGCATTTTACCAACACAGATTTTTACATTTATTAAACTCCATATTTTGTAACTATATAATCTTTTTCACTAACGGGTTAAGCGTTTTAGGCCCCTTACACATGGAGTGTGTAGCTGCTGTCCATGCCTCCCACGTTTTAGGCCATGGCTGGATGGGGCTGAACAGTGTACTCATAATTTAGGGCCCTATTAGTTCAGGGACTGGGTGCTACACCTGTACTTTCCGGGCGCACTAAAATACCAGGAGGCAAGCACAGCAAATAGACTTGCCCGTGTGCAAAGGGCCTTACTTTTATGAATTTTCAAACAGCACCACATGAAATTTAAACAACAAAGTGCTTTATTCAGAAAAAATTTGCATACACAAATAAAATAATACATACATTGTCATTCCCCACCATGGACATTGAAACACAATCAAACCTGGTCTCAACAATATCAAAATGAAGCGTTCGGTAACAGTGACTACAACCCGGACTGCCCGAAGAGACGGACAGCCAGCAACCCAAAACAGCTCATGAGATCACACATTGATAGACAAACCCTTTACAAGCGCAAAGAGTACCCATACCCAAAACGTCAGCAGCCGGAAAGTGCGAATGCAGGTGCAAGGGGGCTAGGAGGGCCGAAAGGCGCCCCCCCCAAACCAGGAGAACCCCCACACCCCCACCAATGCACAGCCGGAGGCGTCATACCACCGTCCAGGGGGCCCACACCTTATCATATTTCCAGACACACCCCCTATTTAAATATGTCAATCTGTATAACGGGAGTGCCTCATCCACCAACTTCTCCCAACCAGAGATAGTGGGCGGAGATGAAGACACCCAGTTAAGCAGGATTGCCTTTTTGGCATAGTACAATAAATAAGATATAAGCAACTTAGAGTGATGTGAGCGCTGTTCATCATCAGGAATCCCCAGCAGGGCCAAAACTGGAGTAGAAGTCAGATTAAGTTGTAATCTAAGATTAATTTAATCAAAAATAGCTTGCCAATAGGACACTACGACAGGACATTCCCAGAACATGTGGATATAAGTTCCCACAGCAAGGTCACATCAAGGGCAGTTAGGGTTACAGTGCGTGAACATCCTCTGAAGTCTCTGAGGCGTGTAATAAACCCTATGGATACATTTTACTTGGATTAACTCGTCCCTAGATGAGATAACAAGTTTAGGGCCAAGCTCCAGACTGTCCTCCCAAGACTCCTTATCCAAAGAAGGAATATCTGCATGTCAGCGATCCCACAGTTTTCCCAACCTGACTGAGTCCTTACATAAAAAGCTCACTATAAAGGGTAGAGAGGGGTCTTTCCATCACCCCCGGGGACATCAACTCCTCAATAGTGGGATGGGGGAATTGAGCCCTAGCTGCATGCTGTAATTGCTGATATCTAAAGAACATCCACCCGGTCAACTGAAACTTCTGAGCCAGCTGGGAGAAAGTCATAAGGCTCCCTGCAGGCATTATATCTCCTATAGTTTTGATCCCAAACCCAGCCCACACACGAGGGTCCGGGATGGTGCGAAAATGAGGGAGGTGTGGATTACCCCACAGGGGCTGAGCAGGTGACAGTCGGCCTGGCTGGCTAAAGCGTGCAGTAGCTACCTTCCATACTTTCAATGTGGTACGAGTCGGTCCCGGCAGAGACGGATACACCCGTGGTCCTCTGTAAATCAGATTACGGAGATCCTGTAGGGATCCCAGAAAATATGCCTCCAAACAGATAGCCACATTTGATCTAGACCCCTGAAACCACCAAAACATGGAGACTAAAAACTCAGCCCAGAAATATACCCGAAAGTCTGGTAGTGCAAGTCCCCCCAACCTCTGCGGAAGAGACAAGGTTGCCCTAGCAAGTCTGGGAGATGCTCCACTCCAAATAAAAGAGCGCAGGCAAGAATCTATTAATTTAAAAAAGGCAGCCGAAACAGGAATAGGACAATTGCAGAACACATAGGTGAACCGAAGAAGAAGCATCATCTTGATAAGATTGATCCGACCCAGAAGATTCAGTGGAAGCCCCGGCCCAGGATGTGCAATTCCGTTTAACCACTTAAGCCCCGGACAAATATGCTGCTAAATGCCCAAAGGCGTTTTTACAATTCGGCACTGCGTCGCTTTAACAAACAATTGTGCGGTCGTGCGACGTGGCTCCCAAACAAAATTGGCATCTTTTTTTACCCACAAATAGAGCTTTCTTTTGGTGGTATTTGATCACCTCTGCGGTTTTTATTTTTTGCGCTATAAACAAAATTAGAGCGACAATTTAAAAAAAAATATATATATTTTTTACTTTTTGCTATAATAAATATCCCCCAAAAACATATATAAAATTATTTTTTTTCCTCAGTTTAGGCAGATACGTATTCTTCAACCTGGTAAAAAAAATCGCAATAAGCGTTTATCAATTGGTTTGCGCAAAATGTATAGCGTTTACAAAATAGGGGATAGTTTTATTGCATTTTTTTTTTTTACTACTAATGGCGCCGATCAGCTATTTTTTTCATGACTGCGACATTATGGCGGACACTTCGGACAATTTTGACACATTTTTGGGACCATTGTCATTTTCACAGCAAAAAAATGCATTTAAATTGCATTGTTTATTGTGAAAATGACAGTTGCAGTTTGGGAGTTAACCACAGGGGGCACTGTAGGATTTGTGTGTGTTTACAACTGTAGGGAGGTGTGGCTGTAGGTCTGATGTCATCGATGGAGTCTCCCTGTAAAAGGGATCACTCGATCGATGCAGCCGCCACAGTGAAGCACGGGAAAGCCGTGTTTACATACGGCTCTCCCCGTTCTTCAGCTCCGGGGAGCGATCGCGAGCGGGCGGCTAGAAACGAATAGCCGTGCCCTCGTCCCGGATCGCTCCCCGCGGGTTTACAACCGCCGCATGTAGCGCGGGGGGGGGGGTTCCGATCGGACCCCCGACCCGAGCAAAGGCAGGGACGTTAAATATACGTCCATCTGCCTGTACGTGCCCTTTTGTGGACGTATATGTACATGCGGCGGTTGGGAAGTGGTTAAACGAGGTAAGTAACTTTAATTGATGTCTGTGTTTCATTATTAAAGCAAACAAAAGATGAAAGAAGTTTAAAACGTTGTGAGGTTATGATTTAGTAACTTTAAGGCATGGCTGTCAAAGCCTTTCAAATACAGACAAATTTATATTTATTGACACATTTTATGTAAGGTTAAAAACGGAAAATTGTATACTCACCTTTCCGTAATTTTCCTTTCCTGACGCATCTTCATGGCAGCACACACTGGGTTGTGACTCCGCCCCCACAACCTGACAGGATTGGTTAGCTATAAATTTGAAGGGGAGACGCCCCGGATCATTCTCTGTATATATCATCATAAAACAGCAGGGTGGTCATCTGTGTGCTGCCATGAAGATGCGTCAGGAAAGGAAAATTACGGAAAGGTGAGTATACAATTTTCCGTTTTCCTGACGCATTCATGGCAGCACACACTGTGATATAACTCGCCAGTCGGGAGGGTGCAAGAAAACAATAATATTTATTCTTTATAGCGCTGAGGAATTGGCTCTAAGAACAGATCTGCCGAAGTCGACGGTAGCCAGGAGAGCAGAATTCACTCTGTAGTGAGAAATGAAGATGTGTTGGGAAGACCAAGTTGCTGCTCTGCCTATGGTTTCCGGTGAAGTCCCGCAATATGCTGCCCAAGAAGTGGCCTCTGCCCCTGTCGAATGAGCCCTAATGCCCTCTAGGAGTCGTAAGTTGCTGGATGGAATAGGTCTCTTTGATAGCTTTAACAACCAAGAGGTAATGGTACGGGAGGTAGCTGGCTGACCTTGTCTGCTCCCTTGTGGGATAATCAAGAGAGAATCCGTCTTCCTGAGATGTAGCTGTGACGTAACTGGAGATGGTAGACTTGACATCCTAGTCATGGGACTCGCCCCTCTCATTAGTAAAAGACGAAAGGACGATGTCCTGGTTATAATGAAAGAAGGAAGTTACCCTTGGATAAAAATGGTCTGAGGGCTTCAGAACCACTCTGTCAGGGAAGAACACTAAATAGGGGTTCCATAGCCATAAGTGCTTGTATCTCCGACGCCCTCTTAACTGAGGTGATAGCAATACGGGAAGCCATCTTCAGAGCTAGGTTCCACGGTGAGACTAAGTTGAATGGAGAAAAAGGTGGATTGGACAGGGCCTCGAGTACTACACAGAGATCCCCTGTTGGAAAGGCTGGCCTCCTAGGTGGTCTGATCTTACGTAGGCCCTGAGGAACAGAGTGAACGGATGATGAAGAGCCCATCTAGTACCCGTCATGGCTGAAAGGGCAGATACTTGCACCTTCAGGGTACCCAAGCCCGAGCCCTTGTTAAACCCTGACTGAAGAAATTCAAGAATTTGAGATGGGATTCCAATCTCTTTGCTGCGATGACACGAACCTCTCCCAGATCCTAGTATAGGTGACATCAATGGAGCTCCTTAGAGCTTGTACTAAGGTTGATATTACCTCCTGAGAGTATCCTAGTTCCCCTAACCTAGCCCTCTCAGCTTCAAAGCTGGCAAATGCAGCTTCTCTGGGCTGGATGGAAGAATTGCCTCTGATGTATGAGATCCCAGGTTACTGGAAGATGTATTGGAGGCTGCGTACCTAGTTGTAGCAGGGTCGTAAACCATGGCCTCCTCAGCCGGAATGGTATTAGTACAATAACTGTGGCTGAGGACTTCCGAAGTCGGGACAGGAATCTTGTAATCCGAGAAGTTGGAAGAAAAATGTACCCTAGCTCGCAGTTCCATGGAAGAACTAGGCAGTTTGTCCCTTCAGGTAATGGAAAGTGGGCTCTGGACAGGAACCTCTGACACTTGGAGTTCTTTGGCGTGGCCGCTAGGTCGACTTCTGGTACTCCACAAGTTTTCGTAAGAATGGAGAATACCTGTTGGTTCAGGGACCGTTCGTTGTTTGAAAGTGTCTCTCGGCTTAGGTAGTTGGCCAACGAATTCTGTGTTGCTGGGACGCATACTCCCCACAGATCTAACAGGTGCACTTGTGCCCCTTCCATTATGGGCGAACTTCCTCCTGAAGCGTTGGACTCCTGATGCTCCCCTGTCTCTGGATATATGACACCGCTACTTGTTGTCCATCCTGATCAGGACACTCTTCCTCTCTAGAAGAGGTGCAATGGCCAGGAGGGCCTGAAAGGCTTCTCTGAGCTCTAAAATATTTGACACTATGCCCTGAGCCCGAAAATGCCACTGTCCTTGGGCTACTCAGTCTAGATAGTGTGGACCCCATCACCCCTGGCTGGCGTCCGATGTTACTACTTCTGGACTTGGGGGAACTTTTGGAATGGACTCCCTGAGGTTGGACGGGTGTGTCCACCACCATACTAATTGCTTTACCCAGTTCGGGATGTGAATGGTTTGGAGTATTGACGTTCTATTCCACTGCCTGAGAAAGGAGTTCTGTAAGACTCGCATGTGCCACAGGGGCCACTGTATCAAGGGTATGGATGCTGACATGGACCCCAGGGTACTGAGGCAGGCTCTGACAGTTAGACGTCTGGATGATAGCAGACTCTGTATCTTCTGGAGCAAGGGCTTCAGCCTCTCTTGAGGGAGTTGCAACCGATACAACCTGGTATTTTATTCTGCCCATAGAAACACCCTAACTTGCCGAATGCTCTGGGTGCTGAGGCGATGCTGAATGGGGGGCACCAAAATTGGAAATGGGATTGATCGATTGAGAACCGAAGGGACCTCTGGAAGGTAAGATGAACTGGGATGTGAAGGTAAACGCCCGAAAAATCTAGAAATAGCATCCAGTCTCCCACGTCCACTGACAACAAAATGGACTGAAGGCTTTTCCAATCTAAGGGCCTCTATTTTGATCGTCTGTTGAACTTCTTTAGATCCAAGACTGGACGTAGATCCCCGTTTTTTTTTTTTTGTACCAGAAATAAAGGGGAATAAAATCCCCTCCCTTTCTGGTGCGGAAGTACTTGGTAGGCTGGAATGTGTTCCCTGGCAATGTGCCCATGAATTTCCAATTGTGACCGGTCTTGATAGAGGATAGTGTTCATGGATCTGTTATACGAGTTGCCCATATCCGAGCGAATCTCTTGAGTCTGGTGCTCACCTGAGCTGGGTGGGCAGACGGACCCTCAAAAAGGACTTCTGCTGTTCCCCAGCTGTGATTGGCTTACTGTATCTACATGAAGGAGGGTCGAGTCTTCCAGTCCCTCCTAAATTCCCTGCCGGGGCGGTAGGATCTAACATCCCTGTACTTGACAGGAAGATCACGCCTGTAAGCGGGGCCCTTCTGGGGCTCTGGTTTTCCTATCGGAGAAATCAGCCCAGACTTTCCCCCAGTAACCTTGGAGATGGCCGAGTCCATCTTTGTGCCGAATACACTTGAGCCGCCATATTGAATTTTGCACCAGTTAATTTTGACGCTGCCTTCGCTATCCAGGGTCTCAGCCATAAGGCTCTTCCCAGCCATGAAGTTCCCCCCCTTAGGAGCCGTAAGCCAACTTAATTTTCCTGCAGGGAGGAGAATATCTTCCCCTGGTCGGCTGTGGTGATAGCCGGCCTACAAGCGGCTCCTGTCGTGGAGCAGGCTTTCTTCAGTTCTATATTGATTTTACGATCAAGAGCGTCCCGGAAGGTAACTGCGTCTTCAATCGGTAGAGAAACGTCTCTAGCAAATCGCATTAAAGATGAATCGACCGTAGTTGCATTGATCAAAGAATCGATCTTAGACTCCCACAAGGGGTACAATCTGCAAACTTGTTGCTCATACTGGGCCGCTTATGCGACCCCCCCACTTATCCTTTATGAGGTTCTCCAGCTCTTCGATGAAGGGAAATGATTCAGGACCCCCTTTTCAGCACCGGGAAATATTTCTGAACCTTCAGAAGTTCTGCCATAACCTCCTCCCAGCCGATCGCTTCCTTGACTGAATGGGCAAATGGTTCAACCAAAAAGAGACAGTCCGACGCCTGCTCACACTCCTCATTCTTAGAGAGGGTTACTGCACCCTGGCGTAACGGCCGGGCGATGTGCTTGGGGAAGGATCGCCCACATATGATCCCTGTGGCGATTCTCCTAGGAGCTCAGTATCTACTCTGGCCTCTGAATCCTTGGTTACTTCAATGAAGCACGAGCGGCAGGCCAATTCCCCTGGCAAGGCTGGCGCCCCGCATATTTGGCAAACATTTGCCGTGGTGCAGGTAAGATAGCTCTGTCTGGGATGAAGGTAATCATCTGCGGGTGGACCGACTGTGACGGGAGTGCTGTGACGCGAGCGGCTATGCCTTGATTGAAGAAATCAAGAGGGTAACCTTGAGCGATTTCTTGCGCCTTCTGCCGGAAGCATGGCTAGAATCTCCCTCTGTGCCGCAAACTTGCGTCTCTTGACCCGATAGGGCTACCAAAACTGTAGCGTCAGTTGCCAGGCTCTCTTTTTTGTCTCCCCTCTACTTACCACCTTCTGGACGGCCTCTATACCTGGTCAGCTGATGGTGGTCTGCGAGGGCAGTGGCCCCCATGAGGATAGCAGAGAGACAGCTCGAAAAGGTGGTAAAAAAAGAGAGAGAAGGGAAAACATTACAATATGTTCCCCCCCAACATTTCTATTTATTAAATTAATATAATAATTTTATATACATATATCTATCCTTTTTTTTTTTTTTGGATTATATTAATTGTTTAATTATGGATACACTTTCTCCTATGGTATGTTATAAATTAATATATAAATGTATTGAATGAATGATGAAAACTTATATAGCGCGGCACATGCAAACTAAATCGCCTCTGGACGCTTGTATTATATCTTCTATCCTATTTGTTCCTTTTTTTTTTTTTTTTTTGTGTGTAATTAATTAGCCCAGGCTGATCTGGGACATGCCTGCACACACCTGGTGCAATCTTCACTCTGAGTAGAGCAGAGCAGCAGTGCGGCAGCCAGAACTACAGAGCAATAGGACTGTTTCTTTTTTCCTTCTTTTTTTTTTTTTTAATGACGCGCGCATGTGCAGAAGCGTCCCGCTAGCCCGGCGCCATTTTGGAAGAGGGCAGAGGAGACAGGCGGCATCATCACTGAGCTGCGCGCATGCGCAGAGCGCCAAGGGGTACGCAGCGGTGACCCCGAGAATATGGGGTGTCAGAGAAACCACAGGGCTCAGCAGAGCTGAGAAAAAAACAACAGGCAGACAAAGATACAAAACGGACTAACCTTAGGTGGTAAATGTAATGATACAAATACCTTTGTGGAAGCACACACTGCACTGGAAGGAAAGACAGAGCGAAAGTGGGGGCCACTGCGAGATTTGAAGCTTTTTTAAAGCTTGCTACAGATGCCAGTATAATTCCAGAGCCCCTGAGACCACCAGAACGGGGTTCCCACCATAAAGCTCATTTAGAGACTGTACAGGAGGGACTTCCAAACAGGAGAGGCTGAACCTGCTGGGGCGATTTGCGGTAAGAGGCATGCTTCTTGCTTGTTCGTCCAATCTTGTCAGGTGAGGATAAAAAAAGAGAATGATGTGGGGCGTCTCCCCTTCAAATTTATAGCTAACCAATCCTGTCAGGTTGTGGGGGCAGAGTCACAACCCAGTGTGTGCTGCCATGAATGCGTCAGGAAAGGTGGGTTTTTATTTTATTTTTTATTAAAACTATTTTCTTTTTGTAGGAATAGTATTTAAAAAACAGTATTTTGCAATTAACTTGCAAGCTGTAAACAACACTTCTGATGAAATTTACCAAGCCAATTAGTAGTCAGCTCAGATGGTGATCCCATTAACTGCTGGAGAAATGTCATGGTCTCTTCCTTATACATACATTGGGATGTCCAAAATAGATAAAAAATGGTTTCTGAGCATCGTGACCCTAATAACACCTATCCATATTCCCAGTGTTATGTTTGGCAAAGGTTTCATCTATGATATAACAAAAGCTGTGTGTAAGGATAACTGGGTGATTTGTATCTTATTGCTTTTATGATCTTCTCAAGTGCTCATCAGCCAGTGGTTCCATGCAGGTCTGGATTTTTTTATGGCAAACAAAGGGTATTGCCTAGGGTGGCAGGGTTATCAGGGCAACACATAATTACCGTACCTTCATATAGGTTATGGATGGCCACCTAAAATTTCAGTGCAGTTTCTTGTTCCTACACAATTTGTTTGTTGGTAGACTAGTATTCAGTGTAATTATATCATACTAACTCTGGATTTATTATTATTATTATTTTTTTTTTTTAAATCAAGAAAAGTTTATTGTGCCAAGAAGAGATAATACAACACTGAACATTGCAGGTCATAGCCAACAAATGACAAAAGCGCATAATACAATATGCATGCAATGCAATAAAAAAAAAACAGGACATTACAATGACACATCTCAAGAAAAAGAGCATAGGAACATTGTGCTAGACAGTGAGAATGAGCCCATCCTCCAGCGTATCCAAAAAAAACAAAAACAAAAAAAAAAACAACAAAACAAAACAAACTAAAAACCAAAAAAAAAACCCACCCCTAGTCTACCCTGTCAGTGTGAAGTACCCTCCTAACAGCGTAAGGGAGAATATAAAAATGTACATGCCTGTCAATAAACATTTCCAGCAGAAGTATTCAGTGCACAACTAACAGAATCCACTAAGCACTGAGCAAACGGGTCATAATCAATTGAGGAGGCGCCAGCCCAGGGGTGTCCAGCCATGCCTGCCATATGGAATAAAACTTCCTAGAAGCATTTCTATGCTGATATGTCAGATGTTCTCTTATTAATATATAATTAACTTGATCTATCCACTGTTTTTTAGTCGGGACATGCGGGGACAACCAAAACCTAGCCACCATTTTCCTAGCTAGGTACAAAAGTCTGATTACTGCTATAATAATAGGGGGAGTATATACCTCCTCATTAACCGCTCCTAAAATGCATATTATAGGGTCCAAAGGGACCCTAACCTGATAAACTGAGGAAATAACTTCCGTAATCTCACCCCAATAGCGATGTAATTTGGGACAGCGCCACATCAAGTGAATGAGCGATCCCTCCTCCCCACATCGTTTGGGACATAAAGGTGAGTCTCTTCTTCCCCAACGGTGCAATTGAATAGGGGTACGGTAGGCCCTATGTAATAAAAAATAAATGAGATAGCCTATGTGACTGAGATAGCGACGTGAGCGGTCCCGCTTGCAAACCAATATCCCAAGTCTCATCGCTGATATCTCCTAGATCTACAGCCCAGCCTCGTCTACTTGGTAAAGTTGCCGAGTTTTGGGTAGATGACAGTAGGTGTGAATAAGCAAGAGAGATAAGTCCTTTTTTCCCGGACCCAAAGAAAACGTCCTTTAGTAGGGGGTGACTAGCCAATCTGAAGGTGGAGACCCGACCCTAAGCATGCGTGACGGATCTGAAGATATTTAAAAAACTGATGCCTAGGGAGATCAAATTCGTCTTGTAATTCTATAAATGTTTTCAAAACATTTTGAGAGTACAACTGAGCAATACTACTGATACCAGCGTCCCTCCACATCTGGAAACCCTCCAACCCAACCAATTCAGCCAAGTTAGGATTGTATCAGTCAAAAAAACACAAATCCTCAACCCCTTACTTAACCGAGGACCAGTGATTTTTAAAAGAACCACCGTGGGCGCCCTCTGCGGCAGGCAAGGGAATCCCGCCTCCAGACTCGCCAACACCGAGTTGCTCCATGCCCCCATCCGCAATAGAACCTCAATAGAATCCCACCGAAATGTCGCAATTGGGATGCGTAAATATAAAGCTTGGGATTGGGGACTGCCGCACCTCCCTGATCCTTAGGCCTCGTACACACCATCGGACTTATCCGATGAAAACGGTCCGCGGACCATTTCCATCGGATATGTCCGATCGGGAGTTTGATCCGATGGCGTGTACACACCATCGGATCAAATTCCCCGCCGCCGGACGGCGCGGTGACGCGGCGGTGACGCGGTGGTGACGTTGACGCCGCCACGTCACCGCCACGTCACCGCACCAGGAAGTTAAACACTTCCGCGCATGCGCCGAATCCATTCGGCGGCGGCGCGGCGGCGGTGGGGGACGACATGTCTGCTGGTAAGTGTACTAACCAGCAGACATGTCGGGCGGACAGATTCCACCGGATTGATTTCAAAGCATGCTTTGAAATCTGTCGGGTGGAGAAATCTGTCCGCTAGCCCATACACACGAGCGGAGATGTCTGCTGAAACGGTCCATCGGACCGTTTTCAGCGGACATATCCCCTCGTGTGTACGAGGCCTTACTGTATTGCAGGGTAGTAAGTCTAATCCTTGCCACTCCTTTTTTCCAAATTAGGGATCTAAAAAGAGTATCAATACGGACAAACCACCTACGGGGTATCCACTGAGGGGAATTGTGCATAATATATAGCAGCTGAGGACCCCAGACCATTTTAATAAGATTTATTTACCTATGACCGATAGGGGAAGCTTGCACCATGTTTTACACGTTATCTGAAATCTTTTAAGGAGCGGCAGGAGATTATCAATAAGATAAGACTGCGGGTCAGCCGTGACCTGAACTCCTAAGTATTTAAAGGAGGTGACCACCTTAAGGGATTCCGCAGCAACCGGCAACGAGATTGTCGTGTCATTTACAGGTAAAATAACAGATTTACTCCAATTGATGGAGAATCCCGACAAGGTTCCAAAATGCTGAATCACCTCCATAGCTCCAGTTAACGACCCATCCATATCCCCCAAATACAACAACGTATCATCCGCATATAGGGAGATTTTGTCTATCCTTTGACCCCTCTGAAAGCCCATGATAGTCGCAGACGACCGAATAGTAGCCGCGAGCGGCTCCAAAGCCAGGGCAAATAACAGAGGTGACAAAGGGCACCCCTGTCTTGTCCCCCTAAAAAGGGGGAATGGATTCGAAAGGTCTCCGTTCACATGGATCCTGGCAGTGGGATCGGCATAGAGAAGTCTCACCCACCGAATAAAATTATCACCAAACCGTTTCAAAACCTCCCACAAATAAGGCCACTCGACACTATCAAAGGCCTTGGCTGCATCAAGGGAAAGGATCGCTCTCTGACCAGGATTGTCCACAGGTATCTGAAGGTTAAGGAAAAGACGTCTAATATTAAGGGCCGTAGATCGGGAAGGGATAAACCCTGACTGATCCGTATGGACTAACTTATGGATAACTCTCGCTAATCTAGTAGCCAGTACCCTAGCTAAAAACTTAACGTCCGTCGTTAATAATGAGATGGGTCTATAGGAATCAAGAGACCGTGCCTCCTTACCGGGCTTCAACAAAAGAACGATAATCGCCTCATTCATAAAGGGGGCAGACAACCCCTCTCGAATGCGTCCACAAAAACCTCCCGAAGATGGGGTATCAGAATGTCGGCATAGCGCCTTTACACCTCCGCCGGCAAGCCATCCGAGCCCGGAGACTTACCAGGAGAGGAAAGCGCCAAAGCCTCTATTAATTATTTTTATTATTATGGGCACTAGACATGTGCATTCGTTTTCATTAGAATGCATTTTCGTCCGAAAGTGCAAGAAACGAAAACCGAAAGATCCAACATAAAAAATGCTATTTTTTCGTTTTCGTTGCGGTAAAAATTCGATATAGAGAGTCGACATTATAGGGAAAAGATTTGACACTATAGAAATAATAGATTCGACATTACAGAGAATAGATTTGAATTTATGAGACGTAAAGATTCGACGTTCCGTCGAATATTCTTTGATTAGTCACCAGCAACCAAAAAGATTTGACGTTCCGTCGAAAATTCGTTTGACCATTCAACGGAAACCAAGCATTATTGGATTTTCGGACGAAAAACGAAATAAATCAAAACGATTTTCGGGAGTAACTAAATAAATTTATTTTCCAAACGAAAACGAAAAAACGAAACAAAATATTCCAGTCTGCACATGTCTAATGGGCACTTATATAACATTGTCAATTTTTTGGTGTGACAGGAAATTACACTTTGCTACAATGTAAAGTAGTGGGTGTACAGCCTAACAGTGTTAATTTTCTGTCCCCTCAAAATAACTCAACACACAGCCATTATTGTCTGAACCGCTGGGAACAAAAGTAAGTACACCCCAAGTGAAAATGTCCAAATTGTGCCCAATGTGTCAATATTTTGTGTGGCCACCATTATTTTCCAGCACTGTCTTAACCCTCTTGGGTATGAAGTTCACCAGAGCTACACAGGTTGCCACTGGAGTTCTCTTCCACTCCTCCATGACGATATCACAAAGCTGGTGGATGTTAGAGACCTTGCACTCGATGACCTGTAGAGCATGGATCTCTGCTTCTGCTTCATCCATCCTGTGGATCTGCTCTTCTTAAACCTCTTCTGCTGCTTCTTGATAATTACCCCACCAATCATTTGATCACCAGTCATTGGAGGTAGCTCTGATATGAGAAAGGAGGAAGTCTTATCTCTGCCATGATAATCACTCTCACACGGAGACACAGTCTCCGCCAGGATAATCACTCTCACACAGAGACACAGTTCAAAAGAAAACATGGTAAAGCCTAGTACACGCCACTTGTTTTTTTAATTGAACGGGAAAAAAATTGGTGCCTCAGGTCGGACCTGATGTACTAACAGTCCGATGTTATTACACCAATGTCCCCTGCTGTTTAATTGTGACCTGACAGGGGAACGGCCCCCCACCATAACATTCAGTCAACGCTCCCAGCCATTGGCTGAGAGTGCTGATCGGGAGCCACTTGGCATGCCTTTTTTGGTCATGAGCCTTATGTTGGACTGGCTGCCATACACACAGACCGAACGTCGGCCAGTTCAATAGAAACAAGCCAATGTCAATTGGCATTCAATTTGTGTGTACTACTCTTAAAGTGGTTGTAAACCCCAAAACAATTTTTTTTTAATGTCACAATGTAGAGTATAAGATTTCCTATCATCTGTGCCCAGTCTTGCCACACAGAGTTAATCCAGCACTGAGTAATCCTCTTTTAAAGTTCAGTGCAAATTAACCGGACTTCAGATAAAAACCTGCCAAATTAGGTTAAGTCCGTTTCTCTGTTTTTGCTTTCAGTAACAGGTTATTTACAAATATAGCTTGGACATGTTTATAATAACATGAGGTGATCCAAAGTTCATTGTATATTACTAGGATGTGTTATGATGTTATATCACCTCATGTTATGATAAACAAAACATAACATATGATAAACATGTCCTAGCTATATTTGTAAATAACCTCTCACTCAAAGCAAGAAGAGAAAAAAATGACTTTTGATTTAGGCAGGGTTTTATCTGGAAGGCTGTTCATTTTCACTGAACATAAAAGAGGATTTCTCAGATCTGGATTAACTCTGTGTGGCAAGACTGGGCACAGATGATAGGAAATCTTATACTCTACATTGTGACATCTGGGTTTACATCCACTTTAAGTCAGTAATGGAGAAGCTATCAGTTGCAGGGACCCCACAGGCAATACTAGCAACAGGACATGATCAACTGGTAAATGTCCTCTTATCAAAAACGCACAACAAGACATTTTATTGATATATTTAATGGACCAAAAGGTAGCAAATTAGAGAAGTTCATTGTTAGGGTTTACATACACTTTTATAATATATCCATTAGAACCACGTTATAAACTTAGCCTAAAGACTAAAGTCTTGAGTTATGTGGAACATCTCTGCTACTTTATTTAGCCTTACTAACCATTCAAGAAGGGCTGGAACTTGTTTAGATTGCCAATGTGTATGTACACACATTCTGACAGTATTGATCATTGAAAGAGAAATAAAACCAACCAAAATCATATATGTTTCCACATCTTATACCTATGACACATCTATGACTTTTAGTTTCAAAACTGATTATGTTTCTTGCAGATGTTAACATATTGGATTGATTTATACTGCCAGTTATTTTGTTCTGGCCCTTGCTTTACCCAGTTGACTGGCTAGCTTTACACTAACAAGCTCATAACCACACAATTCATGCCAAGGCTGGGAATGGAAAAGCTGGAAAAGACGATCTACCTGAATTGTGTGCCCTAATAATGACTAACTTGAAAATTATTGCAAACTAACAGCAATTTGTCTATTAATGTATGGGGCAGCAAAGCGGTTAGCCCTTCCACCTGGCAGCACTAGGGTCAAATTTTTTTGAATCCCAACTATGGCACTACCTGCCTGGAGTTTGTATGTTCTCCCTGTGTCTATGTGGGTTTCTTCCAGGTACAGGCAGTCCCCTAGTTACAAACATCCACCTTACAAACGACTCCTACTTACAAACAGAGGGAGACACCAAGAAGTGAGAAGAAATCTACCCATAGGAAGGGAAATTCACCCCTGTAAGAGCTATTATGGAAAAAAGTTGTATCCACTGATCCTTTATCACCAAGGCTTGTTTCCACAACATCCCAAAATGCTCCTGTCTGAATTGGCCCAAGATTGTGTATGTATGAATGTGAGTTAGAGACCTTAGCTTGTAAGCGCCTTGAAAACAGGACTGATGGGAATGTACAATATACAGTATCTAACAAAAGTGAGTACACCCCTCACATTTTTGTAAATATTTTGTAAATTTTTTTATTTAATCTTTTCATGTGACAACACTTTGCTACAATATAAAGTAGTGAAAAAAGTGGTGATACTGCGCTGTCTGTGTAAATACCCTAAATACAATATGCTAGCAGCTTGAAATGTGAGATACCCACAAAAACAAATACAATGACAAAGTCTTTTTGAGACGAAACGGCATAGGGTGGCGGCGTGCTGATGTCTTTTAACCGCATACTGTGTCCCAGAGTGAACGGGTTGTGCTAGCCGGCCGGCTATATATTCACATGCAAATTTTATCTACTTTCTTGTAAGTGTGATTTTAATTTTTTATTAAACAAGTTATATGGGTTCACACTATGTAGCTTTTTTCCTTCTCCATATTGGTTTCATTCAACACTGATCACTGGTCCACTGTTGGAGAAGTCTCGGCTCTTGGATATCCTGCCACGTTAACCCCCTGGCTGGGGAGTAAGCCATCTGCTGTCAGAAGATCTCTAGTTGGGATCTTCCCCTCTGGTAAGGGGCGTGTGTGGTTTGAAAGGTGGAGGTGTCTTATCTATCTATGCACTGTTTCTGAGGTTCTCGCATTTGATGTCACCATCCATTTGAAGGGAAAGGAATAATTTTTTCTGCTATCAGTTTCCATCAGATGCATAATGTGTTCCGTACTGATCAATAGACTTTCATTTGTTTTATACATCACTTGCAACACGGGACATTTATATTATACATAGGACTATCATTGGTGCTATACATTGTAGTGTTCATATTTGCGAAAGCTTTTTTCTTCCATTGTACAATATAAAGAAGTGAGTGTACAATGCGTATAACAGTGTATGTAAATTTGCTGTCACCTCAAAATAACTCAACACACAGCCATTAATGTCTAAAACCGCTGGCAACCAAAGTGAGTACACTCCTAAGTGAAAATGTCCAAATTGGGCCCAATTAGACATTTTCCATCTACAGTGTCATGTGACTCGTTAGTGTAACAAGGACTCAGGTATGTTAAATTTGGTGTTATCACTCACATTTTCATACTGGTCACTGGAAGTTCAACATGGCACCTCATGGTAAATAACTCTTTACGTTGCGCTACGTAAAGATGGCATAGGCTATAAGAAGATTGTCAAGACCCTGACAGTGGTTTAACAGGACAGGTTCCACTCTGAACAGGCCTGTAAGGACCCTGCTAATATTATGATATGTTTTGGCTAATGATCTGGATCTCAGCTGCGGAGGTTACTCAGGTCTCAACCACCGGTTCACTCTCTTTTATACACAGAGAGTTAGGGGTTTAGGTCATCACAGCCTCCAGTGAGAATGGTAGTTATACAAGTCAGCTTATTGCGTCAATAAGCGAAACTGAACAGTGAGCAAAGCAGCACAGTGAGCAATAGTCGTGGGTGGCTATATACTTAAGAGGGTAACTACTGGGACAAGCAGGGGGGTCTTGTGTATTGTGTCGCTGTGCACCCTATGATGGGGAGATGGTAGCGGACAGGCAGCTCTTAATGGTGAAGGATAGAACACAGTCCACTTTAGCATAGCAATGACTACATGTTAGTATATGATGAAACAGGTACTAGCGGTAATGTTAGTAAGTGAGTAGTCCTTCCAACAGAGTATTAGACAGTCCACATAGCATGACACTGAGTCAATGTGTTACATGTTAGTACTTGTTGAGATAGGGTACTTGCGGTTAGTGCAGGCTTGTGGATGTCCTTCCTTTAGGAATCGAGGTGCTCCTGGTAGATCAGTAGGAGGGCTGGGTTGCAGTGCTGGAATGAGCTGCGTCAGCGCACGTGGAGGATGGAGGCACTGGGAGTTCAGGAGTGCTGGTGGTAGCAAGCGCTCGGCATAAGGGGAGCAGAGTGCTGAGGTTCAGGTCTGTGGTTTCCAGGTCCCTGGTGGCGGCAGGCGTCCCACAGGAATAAACGAACACCCTGCCGCCAAAGCAGGGAGATTAAATAGCCCGCCGGAACGAGGAACGCGCTGGGACGCACTTCACGTTCCAGCGTGGAACACAGACGTCCGCGCACCGGAAGTGACGCGGCGGGGCACCATGTAGAACGGAGCGCAGCTGTCAGTATAGGGTACAGCTGCGCTCGTTCTACAGATAGAAGCGAGGATGGCGTTACATATTCCCCTCCTCAAGGGGGTACCAGTAGTGTACCCAGTAGGAGATGGTCGATCAGGATACCTACGATGGAACTGTTTAAATGAGTTGGGGAGCATGAATGTTGTGAGGAACTTCCCAGGAATCATCCATATTGACTATAACCTTTCCAACGGATCAGATATTGAAGAGAAGAGCCCCTTCTCTTGGAATCGAGAATTTTCTCAACCTCATATTCGGTCCTCACCGAGAACCTCAACAGGAGGAGGGGGTTGAGGATTTCTGTTTGGGAACGGATTGGGTGTGAACGGTTTGATGAGAGAAACATGAAATGAGGGATGTATTTTCCAATCTGGTGGTAGAAGTAGTTTAACAGCGTTTTTGTTGATCAATTGAGAAATTGGGAAGGGTCCAGTGAATTGACAAGCAAGTTTCCTTGAGGGTATCTTAAGTCGCAAGTTCCGGGTGGACAGCCATACCAGGTCACCAATTTTATATGTAGGAGGTACTGTTCTATGGGAATCATAGTATTTTTTTTGTTTTTGTTGAGCAGCTTCAAGATTGGAATGAAGAATATCCAAGTTTTTCTTTAAGACCGAAAGGTAATTCTACACAGCGGGAACTGGATTTGGAGGAAAGAAAGATGGCAAACTGTTAGGATGGAATCCGTAATTCGCGTAGAATGGCGAGAGTTGGGAAGAAGAGCTTGTAGCGTTTTATAGGCGAATTCAGCGTGAGGAAGCAAATTGAACAGTCGTCTTGTAGATGGGTGCAGTAGCAAGTAGATACTGTTCAAGTGTCTGGTTGACACGCTCTGTCTGTCCATTTGTTTGTGGATGGTAAGCAGTGGAATCCTATGGTTTCTTTAAGTCTTGACAAAGGGCTCTCCAGAACCTGGAGACAAATTGAGAGCCACGATCAGAGATGATCTGAGAGGGTAGTCCATGGAGCTTAAGAACATTATGTTAGAAAGCTTTAGCTGTCTGAAGGGAAGTGGGTAAGTTCTTCAAGGGAATGAAGTGAGCCATCTTCGTTAGTAAGTCTACTGTGACCATGATGGTATTAGCCCTTCAGACCGCGGAAGATCAACTATGAAGTCCATGGAGATGACATCCCAGGGTCTGTTAGGTATGGGTATGGAGGACAAGAGGCCAAAGGGAGGCTTTCTTGAATGTTTATTGGAGGCACAGATCACACAGGAGTTGATATAATCATGGACTGTTTTAGACAGCTGTGGCCACCAATAGTCTCTCTTGACTAGGTGAATGGTTTTACTAATACCGAAATGACCAGCTAATGGGGCATCGTGGAGTTGTTTCATAAGCAAGACCTGTAACTGAGGTGGAACGTAAATCTTGTTGTTAAGGGTATACAGACCATCAGATTGCCTTGTGAGACCCTTTGGTAGTGAATCGTCTCTTTGGAGAGAGTTTGTATTAGCAGATAGTGTTTAAACGAAACTGATGTGCCAATGATT